>CAJPEV010000680.1:6424-34169 GCA_905338385.1 Darwinula stevensoni | reverse complement strand
AACTGCCCCCCCCCCCCCCCCCCCCCGCGTGAGGAATAATTAGGACAAGGAAGTGAAAGGACTCAGTCTATCTCTAGTTTAGTTACTAAGGGATGATCAAAGTTGTGATAAACCTTGGACCGGAAAGAAGCTTATTTCATCTATTATACCATTATGCATTACCGGGTCGCAAGAACGGGCACGGGCCAAATGCGGTCCGCGGGCTGCGGGTTGGACATCCCTGGTGTACTGGTGTAATGTAGGGCTTACAAAGGGTGCCCAAAAAGTCACTTTACACTTGACTACACCTTTTACCCGTTTGAAAATCCTTTATTATAATTTATAATTTATAACGGATAAATGATTTATAAATTATTTTTAAACGAGTGAAACGTGTACAATGTCAAGTGTAAAGTGACTTTTGGGACACCCTTTATGAATAAGTATACAAACCCATTATGTAATGCCTGTAAATGAATGAAAAATATGAACAGGAGTTGATGGAATGGAACTGAAGAAAGGGGAATAAGAATTAAAAAGAGGCAGAAATGAGACAGATACCTCAGTGCTCTTGAAGGTGATGGTGCCCTCTTTGCCAATGTAATCCTTGCCCTCAACAGCGCTCTTGTCGTGAGTCTTCCAGGAAACAGAGACATCGCCATCTGCTCCATCCTTGCGTATCACGGGGATCTGGAGTGTCCCCACGCTTTCTTGCACCAGCATTCCGCGCTTCTTGAACATCAAGGTCCCGGGATCTGCAGTACAACAACTACATCGAGCAACTTTCAAATGCGGAGCAGGGAGGCTGGAATCATTCGTAAGGTCAAGTTCATGGAAAACTGATGGACAATTTTGCAAATGCTTCCACATGTAGGCACTGTCCGATATGTCCACGTTGGTACACAAGGACGTGTGAGACAGCTCAAGTCTACGTATCGGTTCACCAGCGGAAGCATAATCTTATATGAAATCAGCCTGTGTCTGCAATTTTTGAGAAAATATTGTGGGCAGATTATGTTAATGACACAACAAATTCAAGAGTCACAGAGAACGCCACCTGTACTATAACATTGACTGGAACATGTAGCTCATATGTTGCTATAATGTCTAAGCATGAAGCTTGCGTGGGAGACGACCCACGGGGGAGGACCTTGGCTTCTCCAACGAGTATAATTTCCATTATTTCTCAATATCATTTCCTTTATGCCATTTATGTTCGTTCTCTTTCATATGAAAGGTCAGAGAGGTCGCCTGTCATAGGATCTGGGATGTATAATCCACCTTCATGCATGGGAGAAGCCGTTTAGATCTTCTCTCTCAGGCAGATCGTGGAAAAGTACCTGGCGATCAACCGTAAAATGTACTGCGCCTTTCTGGACCTTGAGAAAGCCTAAGAAAGCCTAAGATGGTATGGTCAAGAACAAGATATGGGATGTATTGACAGTACGGTGCGGAGGAGAGGCTGTTGAATGCGGTTCGAGCAATATACAGGCATGTGGACAGCAAGGCATGTGTGCGTGTGGATGACGAGATCAATGTATGAGTCAACATTTGGAGAGGTGTGCGGCAGGGATATGTGATGTCTTCCTGGCTGTTTAACGTCTGCTATACACAGTTGGATTAGGGAGGCTCACATTCACGGGTCGGGCATGCAGGGAGGCCAGAGAAGCTGAGCGTGCGTAGACGATGCTGTATTGCTCTCTGATGCCGAACGCAGACTGCAGGATATGCTGTATGGGCTAGATATGGTGTACGTAAGGATTGATATGCGGATAAATGTGGGAAAGACCAAGGTCATGGTGTTTGAGTGAGCGAAGGAGAGGACTGAGAGTACAGGACGTTGCATGGGAAACGTCTAGAGCAGCGGTTCCCAAACTTCTTTGAACCGCGACCCACTTGCCGACGCCCAAAAAAGCTCGCGACCCACCGCAATCCAGAATGGAGTATTTTAAAGTCATGGCAAGAAGAAAACTCCCTCCCTTTTTTTTGCAGCGTTTATTCTATTCCAGTATGACTTGTGCGTTTGGTGCACTTTGCAGAGATACTCCATTCTGGGAGGAATCTTTCGCAAGGCGAGTTGGAATTCGTTCTCCACTTGCAGCCGCGAAAAGAAACTTTTTTTTTATTATCGAAGTCAGAGCAGAGAATCCTATTTCACACAGATATTTGATAGCGAAGGGAAGAAGCGCCCGTGTTGCCTTCTTTACAAGAAGGGGATGAGTTTTATTCTTTGAATTGAGAGGAAGGCGGAAGGAGAATTAAGGAGGGGACGTAGAAGTGTGCAAGGGCCGAGCTAATTCCATTATTCAGGATTGAATGAAAAAAAAATTTTTTTCATTAAAATTTTTTTATCGTGGAAAACTTGTCACGACCCACCTAGAAGCCCTTCGCGACCCACAGTTTGGGAACCGCTGGTGTAGAGCATATGAATGAATTTGTATACTTGGGTAGCGTGTTGGCAAGAGATGGCATTATTCATCAGGAGATTGTGAGGCGAGTAAATGCGGGACGGAAGGTAGTGAGTGTAATGAGTAGCGTGGCGAGGAATGAAAGGCTGTTGAGGGAGACTCGAGCGGCAGTGTACAAGGGAGTGCTGATGCCTCCCTTCATATATGCGAGTGAAACGTGGGCGTGGCAAAAACGCCACAAGAGCAGAGTGACAGCGGTGGAGATGGCGCACCTGAGGAGAATGACTGGAGAGACCAGAAAAGGCAAGGTGCGGAATGAGAGGGTGTTAAATGAGTGTGGTGTGAAGGAGAGCGTGGTGAGTCGGGTAGGGAAAGGGATATTGCGTTGGTTCAGTCATGTGGAGCGGATGAATGATGAGCAATTGACAATGAGAGTGAATGAAGATGTCGTGGATGGACGGAAAGGTAGTATTCAGCCAATGAGAATTTGGTTGGACTAAGTGAATGAGGTGATGAAAGAGAGGAACATCAGGAATGAGAGGAACAGGAGAACGTGTGTGAAAAGGTACATGGTGTGGCTGAAGCCAGGGAGGTGCGCAGGGATAGGTATAAGTGGAGAAGTTCGATTGTTTCTCGTGGCGACCCTTGCGGGAAACGGGCGTGAAGGTTAATGTTATTGTTGCTCTTACTCTTTCATATGACATCGACTACAAAAAATGTATCCATGCGTTGCTATGATGCTTTACGGTTACTTTCCACTAACCTTCCAAAAAGCACTGTTCCTACTGTCCTCGTGATAACCTCATCTATGACTTGGTGAAGTAGGATATTTTTGTCATGGTATTGCAGGAAGCAGAGTCGTGCAATGACTTCCAGTAATTAGTAACCTCTTCTGACCTGACTGAAAAGTTTACTTGTCGAATATGCTTTTTTCTACATAGAGTAGAAAGGAGTCTAAAGAAGTTAATCCTCACTGACGGTGCGAATCGTCAGTAAGAATGGAGAGCGAGCTGGACGACGGCGGCAATCAAGGAAACGGCTAACGAAGCTGACAGTCCCCCACCCACCCCGAGGAGAAATAGTTCGGCGATCCACGTACTGTCATCGTTGAGGATGGTGATTTCGAGGACGTTAATGCGTCCGAGCTCCACGCCATCTTCCTCTCCGGACACGAGATTCAACTTGAGGAAGAACTCCTCGTCGGGCTCCCACTGCTCGTCGTTCAGGATCTCCACCTGGTCCACGGTACAACAACTCATGGTCCATCCACTGTCAGTACTAGTGAACATTCCCCATCCCAACTGTAAGTTATACATACCTCAATCATTTTTTCCGTTTCGTTGGGTTCGAATTCCAAGACTTCCTGGATTTTGACGTAGTCTTGCCCTGCCTCCGCTGACCCATCGATCGTCTCCACTCTGTTCCCAAAACGAACAGTTAAGAGAGCCATGCCATGGCATCGGGATATACCTTTCCAGAAAATACTTGCACCGTTTCTCCAGTCAGAGAACTAGGCTGAAGCTACGCGAAAGAAACCGTGCAAGTGCTCCTTGGAAAGGGATATTTGATTTTCATCCATGCAAGAGACCTGATTTTGGCCACTTTGTCGAGTCGTCCGGTTCGCTGGATGGGGATTTTCACCTTGCCGACGTTTTCCATCACGGCAACGGTGGCGGCCTCGAAATCGAAGACGGCATTCTTCTGGGAATCCGGCACAAGGGGCTTCCCCAAAGTCGGTGCATCCGGGTGCTCGTTCATCGCATCGTACACCTACACAATATTTACCCATTCCGAGAAACCTCCCTCTCGTTTTGTGACTGGGCCATCGCCCATTTCATTCACGAGTTGAAGGTCCAAGGACCAAAAGCGACGAGCCGAGTCATGGAGCACGGAGCATCACGATGCCTTCATTTTCATCTTCATGCATGCAGGCTTCATTAAATCCATGCTAGCGTGCTTCTTCCTCATTCCTCTCTCTCATTTTTACATCTATGGATCTACTATGTCACCATTCGGATTGGGACTTGGGGTAAAATTACGGGGATCGTATTATGCTGGTTGGCTACTGGGAGGTGATAAAAAAAGGACAAAATAATTGCTACCCGGGAGAATGGCAACTTGGTCGCGCTAGATGTGATAATTATTTCAGTATGTATCGTTTCTCATTGTGAAATCACATTTAAATTGTTCCAGAAATATTCAAACCTCGAAAGTACACAAATCACATCACAAGAAAAAAGCGAGAAGTTCGGCAAGTCACTTTTTTAACTGTAAAAATCAGAAGTAAAAGTTCGGCATTTTTCAACGTTTCGCATTGAGATGCTCGATTTTAAATGTAAGATTTTAGAGAGTATAGACAGACTTCAGAGAGTACTGAAACACAGTACAACAAAAAATGAATAAACCTTAAAATCACGACCCTAAAATTTCACATTTAAAAATATTTCTAAGCAGACGACCATGAAACGCGCAAGCAAGGAGACGCTGCTTACTACGGAGTACAAACTGAATTTCGACAATACCTGAAGCTCCAGGATTCTACTGCAGGGACGAGAAGAAAAAAATACATTCGAGCGAGAGGAAGAGGGAAGGATGTCAAGCTGGGGTATGAAGAGCAAGGGCAAGGGCAAGGGTTCGGACCTAAACGACAGGTCAACTATCACAATAGCAGGCTAGATGATACCTTATTGATGGAGTTCAAGCCGCAGATACAGGCAGGGAAAAGCCGAGCCCTCCTCTTCTAGTTTTCCGTTGCATGGCACAGGAGAGACAGAAATCTTTTATATACTCAAACCAAATTTCTTAATTTTTTTTTGTTCTTTTATAGAATTCTCAGCAGAAGCCAGCTTCAGTTGCATGATATGTGGAGATTTGGCATGCGAACTTACGGGATGTCCCAGGTCAAGAAACTGGGAAGGGAAAGAATAATTTAGAGTCCCCAATATTGAGATCCTATCGTCTGCAAATGGAGAAAATTGTTTATGTTGTCCAGCCCCACTGGTTTCTAGGAGATTCTTATCGATATTCCTACTTCCCATATTCGCGTCATACGAATGACGCAGGGGGTGGATAAATATTCCTGGTTGCCCAGAAACTCATATCGATATCCCTACGAGCCCTCTCATGTGAACACACAACCAAAAAGCAACTCCATCTATCTACTTCATCCACGAATTCATTCCAAACTCAAAACTGATAAAGGCGTAGATTTCACTGGCCTCGAAGATAGTCTGCTCTAATGTGCAAAACCCCTTTAAAAACTCGGGTGCTTGTTTTAACGCTTTCCCCCACGATGCGAGTGTACGTTTCTTTCAACAAATGCAGTTAAAATCACCAGTGCGAAGTCAATTCTGTGCGGGTTCTCACGGTCCCCAAGCAAAGCTCTTTTTTTCTGGGTATCAGCTCCTCACTTTATCCATCGCTTCTTCGACCTGCCGCTTGATTGCAGCAGAGGCGATGATTTTCGTCCAATCCGTCCCAGTAGAAGACATGGGAGAAGCAATCTCTGGTAATTTGATGTTTTCAACGGCGGGCATATTGGCCAAGTGGTCCCCATGATCTGCCGGGTACGAACGCTTCCCACCTTTCATCTTCGTTTCCTTGTCTGTCTTCTTTGACGTCGTCGTCGTCGTTGTCGTTTTTGGGGGTGGCACAGTTGTTTTTAAAGTTGAGGCTAAAGCGGCTTTCTTTGCACGTCTCAGCTTTTCCCATGCCGAGACCTGTTTCTCGCAATTCATCAGCGTTCCGAGCAGGAGCAAGTCAGTTCACAACTCCAGAAACGCATTCATTAATTTACGGAAGGGATTATTTAGCGAAAGGTAAGAGAGAAAGAGAGAAAATGAGAGAGAGAGAAAGGGGCGGGAATCAGAGACAGACCTCCTGGAGTTTCTCGGAGACTTGAGGCTTGGTCTTGCGGGAGCCGGCGAGCTGTCGCGTCGCCCCGATCCGATACCACAGCCGGGAATGAGGCTGCGACTCCACCAACCTACGGATCAAAGGGTGAAGGGTTAAGAGGTACGGGTCGGATGACTCGGGAGAGACCACCGAGCCCTCTCATCCCGTTCGACCGATATCCCGAGCGAACGAGCCATCTCATCGGTACCATCCCCCCCAACCGATTCCCCTCCAAGCTTACTTGGTGGCAGCGAGAAGTGCGGCGTCCTCCTCGGAGAGTCCAGGGTATTTCTTCACTTCGCGGACGAACTGGACCAAGGAGTCCTTGTCTACCTTTCCATCCCTGAAGAAATACTCGTCCCTCAGCTGTTTCTGGGCTGCATCGGAAGGAAAGAACGTTCCTCACATACCATCGATGGGGACGATTCTCGGCATAGAGCCGGCATGCACGTGCAGTCATTCCTTTTACTCAAGAACGCATGAAAAATATATATTTAAAATAATCATAATAATATATGCGAACTTGTCAAACCACGCAACCCATAACGCAGCCCAGGAGATGCATATTTATTCCAACAAATGAGTTCGGTGTTGGGAGGGAGGGAGGGGATATGAAATCTTTAACAATAGAAAACATATACCAGTCTTCCAATTGAAGTACTCGAGAATGAGATGATAGCAATACAATATGTCGCATCAGCAGCAGGCCTTTTGTGCTTTCCTTTAAATATTGCGTGAAGGCAACATCATCATGAAAATTAACGGAGCGATTCTGCAACAGGGAAATGGCTCTGAAACTGACAGAATGTGAGCGGGAGACGCGGTCCCTCCCAAGCCAAAGCAGTTGTAAAAACTTGCAGTGCAAAAAAAAAAATTCATTAGCACGTGAATAACTAAAACCGGTCTTTAATGGAAAGAATCGGGCCAATAAAATACTTCCCGAAGCTATCCATAACGCCTACTCTATCTTATGTGGCGGTGTCTTTTTTTTTTTTAAAGGTTCGATGAACCGCACAATTTGATTATCCGAACAACTAGGGCCCCAATTAGTTGGAACAATCGATATTCTACAGTACGCCATTTAGTCCAAACGTTAAGCAGATTGAGACTGAGCGAGGTGCATTCCATTCAGCGTTGATGCACGTCCCTTCTTCCAAGTCCAAACTCCCTTCCACTTTGGGAAACGTGGACAGTTTTTGCTCTCGCAACCGAATATTACGGATGGTATTAACAATCCGATGTTGGCGCTAAATGGGAATTTAAATGCCTAGTTTGGAAATAAAAAGGGAAAGTCAATGGTCATCACATTCACAAGCAAACAACACCACCAGGGGCTTAGCAGTAAAACAGATCTGTCAATGATCAACTTAATACATACAACTTAATACCCAACTTTTAAAGATGACAAGATTTACCATTTCCTACTTCCCAATTATAATGATTCTCTTTGGGAATACCAGATTCCGACTGGCGTTCGGTTCCGTCTAGGGAAAGAGCCTAAGTCCTTTTCGGTTTTTATTTTCTTTAGCCATTGCAACTGGGAAGGCAAAGGTGAAAAAATAACTTGAAGTGAGGGGCCTCAGTGAACTTGGGTGAAAGCAATTGTCCCAAGCATATGTTATGCACTCCAAATGTCCCACAACTTTTTCTGCGTCATCAAAATTCTCAGGACCTATGGCATCGAACGGGAAAATGTGGAAAATGGGAAAATGGAAAGAAAATGAAAATAAGACCCTCAGATGGCTGAATCTCTTACCTCCCCCAAGGCCCCACTGATGCCATCCCAGATAGTAAAAACGTGTTGGGCAGCATAGTATGCCAACCTGGAATATGTAGGGCCAACGTAAATATGCCAACAGGTCAATGTTGGACCAACACTGGATGGTCCTGGGCCTAACGTTCTGCCCACATTTTCCTACATTGGACCAACACTGGATATCTACTTCAGTCCATGATTGTGCTATGAGTAATGAATAATGTTCCCAGAAGGGTCATATCTTCCCTTGGGAAATATACCTATTCGACGTCAAAATGCGAAGTTCATCAAGATCGTTAGAGCTGATTTAGGATCCCGAGATATTCCAGGATGTGGTGCTTCCGTTTCCGCAGGAAGTGATGCGGTAATAGGTAAGATTCGTTTCTCCTGCACCATCCAAGCTTATCCTATATCACATGGACCGATCAAGACTGATACACTCATTTGCGAATCGTGATTTATTAAACCAAAACTACTTCACGGAGGTGTTTTAAAATCGAGCTCAGACTTCCAATCGGAATAGCTGTATTCTGATCTGCAACGTTAGAGATTACTCGATGGATTGGCTATCCAGAAATTTTCACTTTCCCTGTACGCCTTTTAGTTTTACGGTACTGAAAGGCACTGCCTGTCCTCTGTATGAAGATAACCAGGAAACTGATTTAATAGATTCGAGGCTGATAGGGCACCAGGGCAATATCTCCGTTCCATGCCATGCACCTAAGATTCAGTCACCGCACACAGGTGGTCCATGCCCTGAGGAAGATTCCTTGTCATATTTCACAGGCCACGTATGCTTCAAAATAAGCGCTTCGTGTGCTACGTCACGTGCGACGTCGCGTGGTAAGTCTCAATATATTAACTTTCTCGAACATCTAAAATTGTATGGGGTGATGGAGCTGATTTTTGGATGCACTACAGTTTCTGGGTGAAGCTTAAGTGATTGCTAGATCATTTAATTTTTCTTCATGCAGACGAAATCTTGCGAAAAGTCCGTTTCACTTCCGCTAATAGTCTCAACATTAAAAGCCTCGCCTCTGGTGAACATTTTTGACCACATGTGCTAGCTTAGTATGGACGAGCCACCGCCACTCCACATTGTGAAACCGCATTCCACCGATTTTTCGACGTAGGTCTAGCCTCGGTTGGTCATACGTACACAGCAATGCACACCTACTTCCTACCAATGTGTTACCAACATTGACAGATCACATGCATTCAACCTTGCACATCCTCTCTTCGCCAATAACCCACCAACATTGGTCCAATATTGGCAGCACACATGCACAATACATCACATGCCCACTTTCCAACCAACCCCACTCTCCAATGCCCACTTTGTTGGACCAACGCGACCACTCTACCTCCACATTCGGTCAACCTTGCCAACGTCCAGGCAATGTAGTCTCAATGTGTCATGCTATCTGGGATGGTTTGTGCCATCGCTTCTCCAAAACTCGCCTCACAACCGGTATGGTTGGGATTTTCGGCATGGAACAAAAGGCCATCCCCATACCGACTGCCATCAAACCTAGCTTTATTTTCCATTGGCATGGAAAATCAAATCATTCAAAGAGAATGCATTTCCACAGTGAAATCTTTCACCGAGTTTTCTCTCAGGTTGCAGTTCACTCACCCCTTCCTCCACCCACCCTTCGCTCACCTCTTCTTTTCCAAGGCCATTCCGTTGAAATCAGAGCGATATGTACTGTCCTAACTTGAATTCATCTATTAATCCTGGTAACCTAACCAAAAGAAGCCAAAGAATGCGCTGTCCGTGAATTTTTTAGAGGCATGCAAAGAAATGTATTGGATGCATGAAAAACTCAAGCTTGCCAAAAATGTGCACGGAGGCGGACTAATGTTTCTGTCTTTGTTGCACGCTGGAATTAAATTGCTTCTGAGGTCAATTTTGGAGAAGCAATGACACGGTTCGTGACCTTAGTGGTGGATTTGGGCAGGTATGAGGACAAGGTATCCCACGATATAAAAAGTTTTCTGTCGGTGCTGTAAATGCTGGGAATTTTGGTCGCAAATAAATGCTGCAGGAGGGCAATATATTATGTTACGACAGGTTGTATGCATGTCGTAACCTATATATGTCTTTCTCCTAGAGTTTACGCGATCCCTTCGAGGAATCCCGTGGGTTCCTATCTATATCATCGAGACCATCGAGAAGACCGCGAAGGGAAACGAATGCAAAACTAATTCCTTCCCTTCTGGCGTTTCCCACAATCGGTGTCAGTTACTTACATCATTCCTTATCGCGCTTCGTCACCATCTTCACGTTGGATCGCTTTTCCGACCCAATTATATACATCCACCTGTCCCTTCCGATACCGTGACTCTACGGTATGTACAGTGCGATGGAGGGAAGGACCGAAAACGACGAACAGCAGGAGTTTATATATATGCCTGACTCACCGACTCGATACCAAAGGGCCACGACCCGACAATATCGAAGGATATGCAGGCGCAGGAGCAGGCAAGGAAGGCACGATGCGAAGAGACTTCCGACATGCTGCATCGAGTATCGTGCTGAAAATAAACGGCTCTCAACTCACAGGACTCACCGGGCTGGAAATTGCCCAGCTCGATCTGTTTCTTCTTATCTGCCCCCTTGAATTTGAGACCCCATCGTTCGATATCGGTGACGTAAGCCATTATGACGAGGATGGGGAAGAAGAGAAAGGTGACGATAGCTTCCCATAAGTCCACGACATTGGGTGTGATTCCGACCAAGATGACGAGGAGCCAGAGGTATGCTATCAAGGACCATACCGCTGTCACCACGAATACCTGAAAATGATTTCATTTCAAATCCAACCACTCTCGACAACCTAGTGTCTCGCCAAAAACCGACGAGTGAGCGATCTATGGAAGAAGCTTTTTACATTTAAAAAAAAGAGCCGTAATGTTTCAATGAAATGTGCAATCGTAATGCCCATAATGTCCATGGAAGACTAAGAAAATGAGCAAAATAACGAAAAACAATGGAGAGGGAGTCGAGCCATAAGAGAAGACTAGCGCGAACCTTGAACGCCTTTATGGGTCGGGCTTCGGGAGAGGGAACGGCGACGATGCAGATGGCGCATATGCACATGAGATTGAAGGCAGCAGATCCAACGATGGTGCCAGGACCCAACTCTCCCGCCTCGAACTTATTCCCGACGATCTCGATGATGGATAGAAGGATCTCCGGGGCACTGGATCCAAGGGCCATGAGCGTCAGGTTTGCCACAGTGTCATTCCACACTCGCACCTCGATCACCTCCGGTTGATTATCTGTCGCACTGCTCAGGTACACCTAGGTTATACAGCGTTTTCGAATGCAGCCCGTACGTATGAAACCAGTTTTTTTCAATTGTCAGAAACTGGAATAGATGCTAGACTGGAACAATAATGGGGTTGATAGGAAATGAATTAGTAATGCAATTGAATCCAGGAAAAGAAAAAAAGAAGGAAAGGCTCGGCTGCGTACTGTGGTGATACTACTGTGTTTTTCACTTGAGTTAGACAATTTTTTACTCGACTCAGACACACGTGCATGGAACGTTCCTCATGCATGAGTGTCGAAGTCAAGTGAAAAAGAGTCTGACTCAAGTGAAAAACACTGCAGTACGGACTGCTTAGAAACTGGGGTAGTCTCTTCTTTTTGAATAAGGGCCAAGGTAGGGACTAGTACAGCCGCTTTTACCTTTCTACCGAGAGAGAAAGATCTAAGTTTTCTTTCCCATCGTCCTGGCTTTTTCTGGAAGCCTAGATTTTTCTCTGGTAGACGGTCGACGCTCGTTACAATGAGCCTCTATAAAATGTATTTTCTATACAACAATATTCTTTACGAATTTAATTCCGATTCCCAGCAATTTGCTCATTCACATGCATGTGAGAAGTTTCTCTATTAAAAAGTTTTGCATAATTAATTGCTCGATTTTACGAAGACATATTTTTCCTTCGAAAGAACAAAAACTGTACGAAGTTTAGATCTGCTGTAAAAGTCATTATTTTCGTGCGTTTTTGGACAGAATCTTATCCAAATTAGACACGTTCCACCCACTCGTGGGCGTGGCCGTGGGGAATAAGGGAGCTCCACCGGTCACCCTTAATATTGTCAGCAAATATGACAAGGAAAGGAAAAGCTCTCTCCTTAGAGAAATGAAGAGTCATCTTCATTGTCCGCGACCGTGGTAAGGACACGGCGAACAACCAACCTTTCCTCCCCCGCAGCAGATATCAAGCAATAAGGGTCTATCGAGGCGACTGGGAAACGTAGGAAGCCCCCTATGAGGAATTTCTTTAGCCTGTTTCATAGAGTTCTTTGTTCGAGCGTCAACTGTGCTAGGGATGTCAGTGGTTTCTTTTCCTGATTACTGACATAATTCACGAACATCTCGCGAGTAGGGGAAATAATGTATTAAACGCCTTTATTGTTATTCAAAGAATGGGAAAATGTAATACTAAATGGAGTACGTAGGAATGAGGAGAAAATTTAGATTCTCTAAATCAGGTGCGAGATGGTAGCTGAAAGGACGCCTCAGATCAAAAAAGTTCTCTTTCGACTCATTTAAGGCTTCATGATCGAATCACTGTTGGTCAGCAGGAAACCTGAATACTGCATTCCTCTGTGTGACTGTAGTTCGAGAATGAAGGCTAAATGAATCCCGAAGACAACTCTTTTTGGACGGAGGTGTACTCTACAGGGACCATGCACGGATATCAGGCTCGTTGTTGTAGCATCGTTGAAGTGCCGGGAAATTTACGCTTCTTCCCGTCGAAAACGTGGCTGTGGACCCCGTAGACCATTTTCGCATCCCTACACGATATGGATTGGATGGTTGGGATTGAAAGCCGCACCGAATTCTTCAACTACAGGGTGACCCAAAAAAAAACCATGCCGGGCTCGTTTTTGGGAGAGAGCTGGGAGGAGGTCGTTTTCAAAGTTTGGTATGGTTTTTTTTTGGGTCACCCTGTACTTCCAAGGTTTCAAAATGAATTTTACATGGAACAAGTCTATGGACCCCGTGAAATCCCACATTTGGCTGCGTACCAGTAGGTCTAATCTTTTTTTCTCTTCATTTTTCAGATTCGTTGCAACGAACGGTTCTATTATTCAGCTAATAGACAATACGAATATTGATTTAGAGTAGGTAGTTTACCTTGCGAGTCTTAGACGTGATCTTCTCGATGGCACACATGAAAATGTCTGCGATGATGGCAATCCCGAGGAAGCAATACAAGAGTGCCACGAAATAAAGGCCTGCCCGGACCGGCTTCGGCCATGTGTACTCGCTGATTAAGGGCAAGAGGAGCCCCCTGTCCGAGCACTCGTAATTATACAGGTCTCGAGAATTGATCGTCGACATCTTCTTCTTGGTATCAAAAGGAACGACAACAATAACAAGGACGTTCCGTCCCCTTTTTCATCTGCAAGAAATTAAAAGAAAAGCATATTCGATGATGGACGAGAGAGTCGGCCGAGAAAAGGGCCACGAAGGAAAGCTGTTTGGTCGATTCTCCTTTTCTGTGAATGGGGAAAGGTCGCCATAACAAGATGGTTTCATGCAAGGGGATCATAAGATAGGATATACTTCTATAGGACCCCATGATAAGCCTTATTTAGTCGTCTGTCCTTCCACGGCAGCAATGGGCCTCCTAGCCTTACAAAGTCCCCGAATCCATTCCTCTCTTTTCATTTCAAGTAGCCTATGAAAAGAAAAGCGATGATTTATTGTTAACAAGGTCAGCATGTGAAAACTAACAAAAACTAGTAATTTCCGGAACTGCCAGACTGATGAAATTTTTTGGGGGGGGAGGGAGGAGATAAAAAGACAAAAGGGCAGGTCGGTTCGTGAATAAAACTTTTGGGCATCGCTGTACACACGATGACAAACCTCGTTCTTTCCATTCCCCAGCTGCTCGTCGCCGTGATACGCTTTATCTAGCTGGCATACTATGAAGGCGAGATTCATCATGAATCTTTCAACTGTACGCTCCTGACCTTACGATATGACCGAGCATGATAGGGTGAGATATTGGAGATAGGGGACAACTAGATCGGGGAAAGAGATAGTAGGGACAAGAATATACTGTTCAATAAAAGAAGAAAAGGGATGGAGGAATTTCTCATTTCCTGAGAACAAGATGGTCTTATCGCGCCTCACGCTGATCATGCACGCTATACCATGCGTGAGCACGCCATCGCTGCCACATTTTATATTCCCTGTCCCCCGAAAGATAAGACGTGCGCAGAAAAGATCATGACTTTCTCATTGGGTCGTCCAAAATGGAAACTGACTTACTGCCAAACGGCTATTTTGGATGTAGATAATTCTAGGCTTTTATTTTAAAATTATTTTAAGAAATATAGTTTCAATTCGTCTTCGATATAGCAAACGTAAATCACGGATGAAACAAAGCGTAAGAACAAAAAAAGAGTTAATGCCATTGGCTTTAGGATACGGGTTGTGCAAAAGTTCCCGTACACTTCGATTAGCGTTTCGATTCTCTTTAGGCGTCATAGCTCCAGAGAAAAAAATTCAAATAAAGACTGAAATTTACTATAATGAAAACATTTCGTATCAAAAATGTCCGTGGAATAAAAAAAAAAAAACATCAGGATCGCCAAAAATCCTATGATTAGTGAAAGAATAAGATTTTCTAAGTGTACGGGAACTTTTATACGACTCTGTATCATGCGCATTTAATTGAAAGCATACTGCAGAGTTGCAGTTTACTTATACACAGTCATCATTCTACAGTCATATTCGGGCGCAAATCAGCGCATATCACGTCAGATCTGTTAAAATCGATTTCCCGAGTCTTCACAGATTCCAGTAAAAATGAACTCCGAAGAAGCGCGGAGATTCACACTGAGAGGTCATGCAAGCTGCTAAGCTGCTCACTTGTGTACGAGGTCGTTTGTCCTTAACCGCAACACGAACATCACCGACAGAGAAAATTCTTTTAAGCTTTGGGTGACCTGCTTCAACACATGACCGAAAACACGCGAAAATGATACTTCCACAAGCCAAACAATCCATTTTACGTCTTGGTCGGATTTTGGCTTGCCTAGCTGCCAAGGCCTATGCTATATTACTAGTCATTTTTGCTTCAAAATTAGGAACTGAAAGCATAAAATGATGGAAGATAACCTGACCTCACATTCTGGTCGGTTGCGACACTTCAGCGCTAGCTACGAATCAGAAAAGTGTCTTGGAGTCAGATTGGGTCAACACTGGAATGAATCCGGAGTGCAATGGGTACCAAGAGCAAGCAAGCAAGCAAACATTACCGTTCGTGTGGATGGGATCTTGCGTTTCTCCTTTTCACTCAGTACACTTTCCGCGTCGTGTTTTCTCAGTTCAACCAGTCTTATCGGAGGAAACTCCCTAGTTTTGTTGTCATCACGATGCAATACTTGCACCGATGATTTGTTTCTTTATACCCGAACAAATAAGAGGAAGCAAGTATCTTTCTCTGTGTGATCCAGTAGAGGTCAAACTCCGCTATTGGGAGAGGGGCTCATTGAATCTTTTCGGCAACACAAGGCGTGGTTATGGACGTGTTAAGTCGGTCTCTGACGACCCCATCCATGACCACATACGCGAACTGATGGATGTAGCGAAAAATTGGCTAGCCATGCCCACGATAGCAGTATATCTTAAGCCTATTTCGAGCCCAAGGAAGCGAGAGGGAAGAAATGGGAATCGTTGAACCCATCCTGATGAAGGATAATAACACCCTGAGGGTTATTTGGGGTGCGCTGTCGACTGCAGTTCCGGTTTCCGACGACCACCGAGAGAAAAATCTTCAAATTGAACACTCCCGTGGTGATTTTTTTTCGGCTCGGTTGCGTCATCTGAAGATACCTGCGGTGAAAGCGAGTTGGTCTGCTGGACGTCTCCCCTCTTCTCATTTTTCGCCCCCTCCGTCTTTTGAGTCTGGCGAAGGACATGCCCTCGTTTCGTTACATCTGCCGCCCGTTGCAATTACTTTTTTGTGGCCTTCCTCCAGAAAAAAAAAAACACCGGCCACTTTTATATGATTATATCCCCGTTCTATATGTGCGT
The DNA here is from genome assembly GCA_905338385.1 of Darwinula stevensoni. Classification (NCBI taxonomy): domain Eukaryota; kingdom Metazoa; phylum Arthropoda; class Ostracoda; order Podocopida; family Darwinulidae; genus Darwinula; species Darwinula stevensoni. Next base: position 18,063 of record CAJPEV010000680.1, on the reverse strand, counting down.
CTGTTATCTATCACTTTCGTCGTTTTACTGCCTTTTGTCATCCAACATATTATGCAAATTATATATATTAGTAAGATAAAAGCGAAACGGTGACGTTCATCATGTGAATACATGTGGCAAGATACAGGTAGTCATTATTCAGTGTGATATTTGCTTCAAAAACAGTTATCACTATTGTAAATTTGAAACTTGCTAACTTAGCTCAGAGGCTGATGGATAGTGGAGAGAGACTTTTTCTTTGACCGGATTTCCGTGAAAAGCTCTCAGTTGAGTTTCGCCTTGCCAAACTGGTTTCCCTCCCAAAACGACCTTTTACCTTTGATAATATCGAGAAAGCCGTCACGCATTTCAAAATTGATTAAATATTCCTGTGCCTTCCTAGGCATTTGGCCTTTAGTCTGCAAACCTTTCATTTCAGAATATTCTCTTTATCGTATTTCGCCAAGAATTTTCAATCATAGCAACCCCCTTTCGCTCAACCTCGGCTAAAAATGAGGAAGAAATCATCACGTCCACCGCGTTTGACAATCTGACTCTAACTTCTCGATAGCTAGGTAAACTTTGCCCACCTTCGTTTACTTTTGATAACTACACCCTAGCGATAGATAAAGCGCTCTTATAGCGAGAGATCTCCACCACCTTGTCTGATCGTCGATCGACCTTGTGCTATTCGCTCTGATATTAGTTCGTGCCGTGAGACCAGCCCGTGCTCCCTTGCCAAAATCGCGGAGAATTTTCGAAATGGGATGCTCTTCCGTTGGAATATCTCTTCGATCTGAATTTCAAGTTCTTGGAAGGCGAACTTCTCGCATTGCCTTCTACTACCTGTGACCACTTTCTAGAGAGAGAAATCAGAGCACTGGTTGGTCGAGACGTGATATGGACGAATGCAGATCACGCAGGGGTGATGACCCCCGAAGGAAATTACGACATTCGTAGCTGCTTCGTTAGCCCTCTCTCTACACTTCGCTTACGCCGCAACAGCACCGACCTAATTACTCTCCCTTGCTTGCGGAAACGCATTTCTCTCAGGACCCATGGCAACGGAAAACCACACGATTTTTTGCACAGAACGAAATCACCAATTTAAAAGGGGGGGGGGGGATGCAACAAAAAACCATGGGTCGGCCTTTCATGTGCGTGAGTGTGAGGGGGAACATGACACGTGGGTGAGGTTCATGGTCGGTGAGGTCCTCCTTTGGTTGGTTGGGGGGGGGGGGGGAAAGAGGCCTCAAGGTCCAGGCGCAGATGGACACAGGCGAGGCATTCTCACGAAGCGTGCATCATGCACGAATCATGCATGCTTCATTGAAAGGAACACTTGGCGTACTGTGAGGCGCCGAACATTGGTAAAGCATGCTTCAACTCACTCAAATTGATGTGTTCCAGCCATAGAAGCGTGTAAAAGCTTCTCGACAATGTTTCACCAGAGTGGGACCGAGCTACAACACAGCATGTCCCAGAGAAAAGTTCCCATGGTTCCCATGCCAACGGTTTAAAGGTAAAAAACGGTTTAAAGGTAGACAAGAGATTCAGATGCTCCGTGAAATGGACTTCAGGTTGAACTAAAGCAAAGGTGAAGTAAAGTAGAAGTGAGACAGCACAGGTAAAGAGAAGTATGAGCATGGATAAAGAATTGCTGTGAAAGAGGTCCTGGGAACGCGTTCTCGATACGAAAACGCATTCGAGCGCAAAGAAGCTTTGCCATTGCCAATCTCGAAATGGCAGGAGGGAAAATCGTATAATGGGGGAATCTGGTAGTCGTATAGCTATATGGGCCTGTCTCGCACTACTTCCAGGAAGAGTCATTGCTCGACCCCCTGACCCACTTCCGCCAAATTTTCCCTTGAACCTTCCCGTGACATTGTTTTCTTCTTAACGGGAACATATCCACGTTCAATTGCATGCATTATCCTCTATGACGAGGCAATTTTACTTTGTAGGGCAATCTGGGTCGAATTGGGTGAATTTGCACCCACTTTTCTGTTCGCAGGTCGCACGTGCGTAAGAGAAGTTAAGGTCTGCTGGCGCTGAATGGGTGAAAACTTTCGAAATTTCCATCGTCTTTCCCCTAATTGGAAGTGAAGTTCTCCAATACAGAGAAAGGAAGGGGTTTGATCGTTAAAAGGGCTGGCCTTTTGTCGTTCCCTGCCGCATGCATGGCAAAATATCTTAAAGGGCCTGAAAGATAAGGTCAGAAATATACAATGGAGGCACGACTTGACTCGATAGCTGCATCAACAGACAATGACAGGCCACTTCACACCTGCCATAGACCGATCAACTCAAGCGTTTTAGGAATTTCGAGAAAAAATCGGAGGGAAAAAAGTTGGGGGGGGGGGGGAAAGAATGCAAGCGGTCGGCATGACATAAGAAAGGACTTAAAAAGTGAGCTCATCCCACATAGCCTGAGGCTATCTACGCAACACGATGAGGTCATTTCTCCCTTCTCGCTCTATCCGCTTTTGTTGCTTTTAGCCTTGACGCACACGCCCACATCTGAGGCTGTGCCGACATTGCAAGTGATAAATCCCTACCCAAAAGAGGTGCAAGGGCCTTGGACGTAAACGCTGCCATACGCTCCTACGGAGGTTTGTATTAACCGACAGTGACACCTGGAACCCCGGCACAACATCTCTGTCACATAAACGTCAACGTGATCTGATAATGTCAGATGAAACAGATATGGGTATGAATTACGAGGCTGATGAAGTATGGATCTATTGGTGACGTCACAAGTGAATATATCTGAAACACCGTTTCCTAGGATGCATCGTCGACGGTTGACCAAAAGAATATGTAATCGAACGGGTTCGTCTTATGCAACAAGGGTTCGAAGCTACCAACACAGATGAATAAGACACAGAATTGAAGAGATCACTATCACATGGCGACATCGGAGAAAATGGAACGGAGGCGGTGCCGGTCCTCGGGTTGTGACGTCGGACTCAGCACTGCCTGCCTTCACAGGCTCGCACTGTGCCTGCTGTATGGATGTGGGACCCGCATCGCCTGCACGCAAGAATCACCATTCCAACGGTTCCCTATCGGTGCAGCGGGCGAATATGGACCTTATGTCATCCGTTTTGTCCATATGAGCAGTATCCTCATAGCGACGCAAGGGAAACTGGACCTTATCGTCACGCCCATAGCATTCCGTCTCTGAGACACTGACTCCGTCTCTTGTTTATGATAAATTTATGCGATGATGGGTGATGTAACCTTTAATGAAGGAATGACTAAAATAACCAACAACGTCAGTACTGAAGGAAGGCAACAAAGTTGGCCCAAGGCTTATCGCGTCAATAGAGTGATAAGCCGGATGTTCACTCACCCACACATTTCCTATACTACGTGGGCCAGGTTCGCTGCCATGCATTCAAACATGCGTTTCATTTTGAGGGAAGTGAGTTTTATTCCTTGGAAAAAATGAGACAATTTTGGCAGAATTAGTGGCCACCTCAGATGAAAGTGGAAGGAAATGAGGGTAAATACAAACGTAGCCAAAACAGGCCAAATGAATCTTATTTGCATGTACATAAAATGAGGTCGCGGATCATTAAATCGATCAGTCGTTGGCGTCGCCGATTCCTCCCGGAGTGATGGCAAACGTTGCCTCGTTCTCTGGGAGGTCCGGGCTGTCAAAAGAATCAAAGCCAAGGCAAACGATGAGTTCAAATGGTACCACGAGAAAAGGAAATAATTCTAGCCCAAAGGATAGTGATCGAGTGAAGTGAATCATGAAACATTCTGAAACGGCATACGCAGATCGTAGAGAAGAAGTGCGATGCAAACCTGTCGTAGATTTTGGCGATTCTGGTCTCACCCCTACCCTTGCGAAGGGAGATTCTGGTCGTGGAGGCATGAGCAAGGACGTGGCCCCCGATCGGCTTCTTCCCATCCCCCTGTCCGATGTCCATCAGATAACAATGGGTCGATCGACGAAAGCGAAAGAATAGGAGGAGACGAAAAGACAAAGGCTAGACGACCTGGAAAGTGAGTACGGCGCCGGGGTCGGCAGTCATCTGGTTCGTCATGAACACGGCCACGTTGTATTCCTCGGAGATCTTCTGCAACCGGGACAAGAGTTGAGCCAGGCGTTGTTGCCGATCTGCCAATTCTCCCCTCCCGCTGAAATCCACTCGGAAGAGCGCCATCACGCTGTCCACTACCTATACCAAATACCAATCCATTTGCTCCAATACTACCATTCCGTTTCTACCAGTCGCGAATTTGATCCAAAAAAGAAAATCAGGGTTTGGTGCATGACTGAAGGGCGTTTCACTCCGCTCACGAAATGTTCTTACCCCCTGCAGTTCATGTTTATTTTGGACGATGAAGCATGACGAAAAAGTTTGAGGCGCATGATAGAACTCGTCCCCCAGAAGAGGTGTTCGCTCTCTTCACAATGATTGTTTTTGAAGTAAACCAAGTACTGGGCAGACAGTTTCCTCCAGAGATGACAAATAGTACTTCCGACTGGAGACGATAAAGTCACCTAGATCCGTCAAATTCCAGGTGTTCTAATAATTGGGGAATAGGATTTGGCTGGATGTTTGCTCCAGTAGCGGAGCAACAACAGACAGCCAAAATCGCAAGAAAATTATCCTAAAAATTTGACTATTGAATAACAAATTTTCGCCTATTGCCATCAGGTATTGAAATATGTATTTCATGAAATTAGATAAATGCATCACAATTCGAATACGAATTTTTAATATCATGAGACTCAAAAATAATATTATTAATACATTAAAGGTCAAATTTATTGCTTAACCTGTAAAGCTACGCAGAAAATTACAGAACCAGGAAACCAAGTGCTTTAAGTCGCACAGTTCTAGAGTTCCCGGGGGTATAGGGGTGTTCAAGCGGATGCTGGCAGGACAGAGGGGAGAGGTATTGTTGGACAGCGGAAACTCAACTCCTATGAGTTATTCTTTGCCCTTCCCTTAATTACTTCGCCTCCCTTGACGCGTGACCGTGCATTTATGAGGGGTGCGCTATGCTCAAGGGAATGTACTCGTTCAAGCTGACCTTGAGCTAGGGATTCACACGGTTGCCCGGCCCAGGCAAGGGGAATAGGGGTGGCTGGGATTATCAGGGGGTTAAAGGGGAAGGCCTAATCCCTGGAGGGGGAAGCGCGTCGGAGGACGTCGTGAGTGTGTCGGTCCGACACGCTTGCACGCTTCGCGGGTAACCCTTAACCCTGTAACTACCGTTCTGGATCCGATGGACCCTGAGAAAAAAAAAAAAAATTTTGCATATGTGTAGGCGTATTCTTGAAAAGTTCAATACTCTGAGTATCTTCATAAAGATGAGAGTAATTATGCAAAGTATTTCGAGGAGATTCCCTGGGAATGCGAGATGAAACAAAATAAACATATGACCATCCGGGTTCGGGTAATTACAGGGTTAAAGTATGCTATTATGCTGGCATACAAGGAGTTTGAAGATCCCGGCCTCCTCGTGAAACTTGGCAGCGACGAAATCCAGGAGTTGGAATTGATGTTCGGACGTGTAAGCCCTGGCATAAAGGACGTTCTCCAAGACGGCATTCTGATCCAAGTTGAAACGATCTGCTATCGCACGCAGCCGATCCGGGCGACTGAATCCTCCAGGTCAAGGGGGAAAAAAATGTATTACAATGATTTCCGCGCAGTGCATTCCAGCGACGTAGATGGACGAGATTGTGGACGATCCATGGAGGGGAAAGAAAAATGTGGAACGCTTCACGATTTTGCGTGTCATCCTTGCGCAGGGGCCATGCTAATCTTCTCTGTATCGTTCCAATTTTAGTATATGTATTGCCGAAGCAATACACTAGAGAGGGATTTAACAAAACGTATATGAAGCTAAACATCTTTGAATATACTAGATTTCCTTTCAGATCATTAGATCTGATTGCATAAAAAGGAGGAAAATATTGCAAATATTTTAACAACGAGACAATACCAAATCACATTCAAAATTTCACAATATGAATTTAATTGTATAGAACAATTCATCCAGAAAACTAATGGGAAAATTTACTGGCAAGGTAAATAAAAGCAAGCATGCGACATCTAGCGGTCATGTCCTAGGACGAAACCTCTGCCATCTAGCGGCCGTTACGATAACTACAAGAGATGCTGCAATAATTGTGATTCGTGAAAAGATCTACCAAGGGAACAAGTAAAGGAGAAACGAATGAAGGATACAAGGTGTTTTCAGTGTCGATGAAGATGACCTTGCCACCTGGGTATCCATTGGGCCTTGGAATTTGGGCTGTGACACAGAATGTATGAGCCAGCTGTGTCTTGCCGGTTCGAAATTCTCCGAATGCCTCTGTAATTGCCATGCTCTCCAGGCCCCCTCCCAATAGTTTGCTGCAACGCAAGACTTGAATGCATGAACTGAATGGGACGTTGCAAGAAAATATAATGGAATTATGGAAAAACATGGAGCCCACTCCAGTTCCTGGCTGCCAGTTGAAATGCGAAAGACTTGACGCCTCTTTTCGGCTACATCCAAGGCAGTGATAAAGCCATCAGAGGAGATTTTCGACACAGCCTCTTTAATTTTCTCTACTTTGGCCTCGCTCAGGCCTCTGATGCCAACCAGCTTCCGCTTCGTCGTCATCTGCACCCCCTTCACCGTACAGATCCCCGCCGCCTTCAGCTTCTTTAAATCGGCCACATTCTGGTCCAGACACAACTTATTTTACAGATCTCATTGACTTAGACTAAGCATATCATTTTAGTACAGGGAGTCAAGAACGTTTTCGGAAGGAAAAATATGCAATTCTGAAGGAGGGGAGCAAAAATAATAAGTGTGCAGTGTTTTCCACTTGTCAGACAATTTTTTACTTCACTCGGATACCTGTGCATGGGATGTTCTTCACGCACGAGTGTCTGAGTCTAGGGGAAAATTATCTAACGGAAGTGAAAAACACTATGATATTAACCATTTCAAGAGGCGGCAGATACACTTATGCAAGCATACGTTTCTTGTGGTTACTCACGATTCCGTGATTCTGAAGGAGATCTACATCTTGGAAGAAGCATTCCTCCTCTTCTTCCTCTTCCAAGGCTCTCTGGTGCATTTTTTTATCAAGAGATATCGGGACTTGGGAAGCCTCACTGCTTGATGACAAGAATTCACGAAATTGAAGGGCGAAGAAGGCTTTGAAAGCAACCTCAAGACTGAAACTGAGCGGATTTACATGGCAGCGTCATCTTTCGCAAGAGAGAGGAACTTCATTTTGGTTAAAGCAGCCGCCAGAGTACAGCAGATGGATAGAGTGAGCCTTGTTCATTGGACGGATATCACCCGAATGGTAGCGCGCATATGACGTTGGCACCGCGTGAGGTGAACCGGTTCCGATCGCTTGTATATCTTGAATTTCTTCCATTCCTCCGGGAGGCGACCAGTCGCTGAGAGGAAGTCAACATGGTATGAAGCTCCTGGTTTTATGAGCAATGCGGTGCAGAAAAGTGCACATGCTTTAGGCCTACCTTACCACCATTCTGCCGATGGAAAATTCCGTCCCTGCAAAGATTGGTTAGCCTTCCGTTAGGCATGAGCATAAATGCACAGTCGTTTTTCTTATAGTTATTCAAAGACTATATTGCAATTTTATCACTTTAACATTAAGGGCTGGGCATCGGCCTTTTATGGGTCCCTATTCCAGTCCTTGGCTATCCAATGACTAAGTTCAGCTAACCTAGGCTTAGGCTTACATTGGGCATAATGCTACACCTAACATCCACCAAGGCATGATGGGATGGTCTTCCTTGAAAGGCTAGGCTGCCTAATTCTTTAGATCTCCATTCATGGGTATGAAAACTGACTTGGACTGGTTTGAATTCAACCCCCCCCCCCCCCATATAAGGACTTCCATTGATTGTAGACTGCAGCATCTTCTGCATGGGTGGTTTTGTGGATCATCTGATCAAACAGATCCTCTGGAAGTTGTTTTCTTTGTTTCCCACTTGAGGGGGGAGGGTATGAAATCAATCTGAAAACAGTGTAAATGTATCTTTCTTTTGTGAAGAACTGTAGATCATGTTTTGGTTTAGAACAGAACTAATGTGGCTGCTTGATAGCCTATGTCAAGGCTTCTTTTCCATTTGTGCAAAGCAGCAGAATTCAGTCATGCTTGTCAAGCCTTAATGAAAACCCTGATGTCTATTGGATTAGAGCTCAGAATGATTAGGACTATTACTCATGACAAAATGAGAGACAATAAAGTAGCCTAGAAGCATAGCTTAATAACAAAAAAGTAATAGATCTATAGTTTCATGTCGCATATATGGAATGATACTCTCACAATATTTGATAGCCTCCATTGAGGTAGCAAGAGAAATAAAAGACTGCTCTAACCCTGTTCTGGCTCCAATGAACCCTGATGCCAAAATTTAGCCACTTGTGTAGGTTATGCCATGAAAGTCCAATACTCTATTTTCATGAAGACATGCAAGTAATTAGACAAAGTATTTTAAAGAGATTCTTTGAAAATGAAGAGTTGAAACAAAGAGTTTAACATATGACCATCTGGGTACTGGTAGTTCCAGGATTAATAGCACATGAGAAAAGATCTCATGGGGACCTGGAACTTAGCTGGTATTCAGGCCATTCAGGACTGTCTCAAGTCCCTGATAAAAGCAATGAAAAGCCTCTGTTTTGAGGAATTTACTGTGAGCATGAGGATTTTGGTTCCATTGAGGTCTTCAAGCCGGAAGTAAACTATTGAAGGCTTTTTGCCTTTTCAAGTAAGCTGGTTTTGACACAGGGGCAGTAATTAGAGTTGGAATAGCATTAGCATCAGTTTTAAACAATTATATCAGAATTCAATATCAGTATATATGATTAGTCAAGAGATGCTTGATAGTTGTAACAGTTGAAAATGAGCTTTAAGTGAAATGCCAAGGAATAAAATTTGTAACAAAAGAGAATAAAATTAACCTGAAATATTATATAATTGATATTATACAACCACATATTTATTTTTTTCCTACTGCATTGCAGACTGACACTGAGGTGAATCCAAAAGCATACCCATTGGCAGATGCTCAGCTGACTACCAAGATTCTCAATCTGATTCAACAAGCTGTCAGCTATAAGCAGCTGAGAAAGGGAGCCAATGAAGGTGATGAGTGTTCCTATTTTTCATTTTACAAGCAGTTGCTTATTAGTATGGTTTCACTGGAGTTCAAGCTTTCCTGATGACATCTTTGTACTCTATACCCTGATGGCTGTTCTTGTACAGTGTAACTGCAACCTCTAAACCTCAACTAAACTTACTTTTTTTTTTTACTGCAGTATGACATAACTTCCATGAACCCATTAGTTGGACCTGCATTGTAACAAAGTTGTAAAATGTTTAAGAATTTGGATAATTGAGTTTAAAATTATTATTATTTGACATGAGATGCATGCCTTTACCCAATTTGATACTTCGATACAAACTTGTTTACATATCTCTGATAAATATACTTCTGTAATGCATCTACTTTATCATCCTTCCTTCTTCTATCATGCTAATTCATTGTTGACTGTTACTTAGTAAGTACAGAATCAATTTGAATCCAGAACAGCTTTCTATTGGCTACCTTCCTGTTTTTCATACATATCTGAAATTACAGGTCAATCACACAACTGATTCACCTTCCAAGATGTAGCAGATATTAATTAATAGGATAGGTTATTAATTTTTAGACCAGTGAATTTCCCCTTTACTTTATAATCGCTTTGTTTTTGCTCAGTGAATGTGAACTTTTGTGTTTGTACAGGGTGGCTAAGGGAAAACAATACTGAAATGTTAGAAATATAATAAGGTAATTTATTTACTTGTTTGAATTTTTATTAAACTTTTGGCATTTCACACCCAAGTTATCTGATGTTGACCTAATGCTAAGGAATGGAAAATACTTGGATTGACAATGCCAACATATTTAAGGTACTCGGATGCCAACAGGTTAATTACGAAGACATGAAAAATAGAGTGAATAACACAAAATAAACTTTATAGTATTGGTATCCTTCATATACTGATTTACTGATTAGTAATGTACTTCACATGTCCACTGTCTCAAGCCAAGCAAATTTCTATTCATTGAATGATATCTGTGACCATATGAATGTAAGTGTTGTGTGCAATGGACAAAATGGCATTGGAAATGTTTTGTTTTAAGTCTTCATTTTGCATCATGTTATTCTATCTATTTTTCATATCTTTGTAATTAATAAAAATTCAAACAGGTAAATAAATTACCTTATTACATTCCTACTTTCAATATTGTATTTTCTGGGCTACCCTATTTTTGTAGGAGCACTTACATTTGGAATCGCTATTTTTTAAAGGTTCTTTTTGCAACACCACAGTTTATCCTATTGTTACTTTTTCGTAGGTGAAATGTTATTTATTATGGGATGAAAACTTAGAGCTTTGTTCTCTGTTCAGCTGTGTGATTTCATGTAGATGCATTTTCTCTCTGTTTTGTAACAGCCACAAAAACTCTGCATAGAGGGCAGTCAGAATTTGTGGTATTGGCAGCAGATGCAGAACCACTGGAGATATTGCTGCATCTGCCACTGTTGTGTGAGGACAAGAATGTACCATATGTCTTTGTGAGATCCAAGCAAAGTGAGTTGCCACTTGTCAGAAGAAACACCATGCATGAGTCTCCCTTCATTCATACAGGCTGATAAAATTTCTGGGATGAAAGATATGAAGGGATGAAAGGACACACTATTGTAAAAGGCATAGTTTCTTCATACTTTCTACTATATTTTATGTAGACATTCATGAAATAGATCTGTATGCCATTATATTTTCATGTTCTCTTAGTCTTTGGTAAGTGATGAATAATTGATTGATAATGGGCTGCTTGGTTTGTAAAATGGCTCATAATTTCCTTTCTGAATCTGGCAAAGGAAACATTAAGTTCCAAATGAGGCAGAAGAATCAATTTCTATACAAGATGTGAATGCTGTCATCACCACTCATTAACAGAATAGCACAAATGCATCACAGAAACTGCATAACACCTGATTCATTCCTTCAGTTTCAGTTTTTGGCATCTCACAGATGCCAACAATGTGAATATTTTCATTAAACTTGAGCTAACATTTGGCACCAGATGATGAGCAACATTTCATGGTATCAAGAATTTAGAGAGCTGGCCAATCATTGGCAGTGGCACTTGTGCTGCTAGTGAATCTGGATAGAGCTCTGAATCTTTCTCTTCCTGCCAACAATTATAACAGCTTATTCAGCTGACAAGGAAAAAACTGAAGTTTTTTATGCACTAACTTTTGTTACATATACTTGCAATGTCAGCACAGGTTTGCTTTAAATTGAGACTAATCCAAATTTTTCATGAAATGATGCAATGTTGGGTTGAATATTTCAGGCATGAAATTGATTATGAATGTCATAATCAAATTTCTTTTCTGGCATTGCTTCACTATGTATTGTAAATTAGGTATTAGTTTTGTATTAATGTAAAAATAATTTTTGTGGCCTCTGGAAATGTTGCCAGTGAAGTACAGTGAAAACTCGTTAACTCGAAATTTTAGGGACCGGGCAAATCGTTTCGAGTTATCCGAAGTTTGAGTTATCAGGAATCGCTCCCCCCCCCCCCCCCCCCCCCCCCCCC
>CAJPEV010000679.1:70369-100437 GCA_905338385.1 Darwinula stevensoni | reverse complement strand
CCCCCCCCCCCCCCCCCGCCCCCTCTCCCCCTTCCCCCGCATTAAGAATGGGCCAGGAAACGGAAAATGGCTATCCCGTACTTGATTGGAAGTCAGCAGCATCGTTCCCGAGGGAATCCCTGGTCAATTAACTGTCTTCCGTTACTTCCTCTGCGTGCTCGTAGATTTCGCATTGACTTTCCTCATGGACCCACATCGTGGGCGTGTACGGCCAAGCTCGCAACGGGAATCCTTCCAAGGAGCTTGTGAGTAAAAAAATAAAACTCATGTGAAAATAAAACTCAATGTGTTGACTTTCTTCGAGAGCCTCTTTTCAACAGAGTACGGTCTCGGATTCCAGAATGAAACAAATATGCTTTAATATCAAGAGGGTTCCCGCAGAAAGATGCGAAAGCGATTAATAAGCGAAAGCAGCGGCGTGCCATCGCGCATTCAGGTCATCAGTCACGAGGCGCCATCAAAAGGCTCTCTCGCTTGGCAATACGCAGTCCTTGGATCCCCCAGATCGATGAAAGGAAAAACGCCCAACCTGCTGGAAGGCAGGAGGCCTACGTGGCCTACGTGATAATACCATTGGGACCCGTTTCCTTTGCTTTTTCTCCTTTGCATATCGAAAGCCCGACTTGGAATCCATGTTTTCGTGTCAATGAGAGTTAGGACTAAATTGCATCGACGAGAAGAGAACGAAAGTAAAAATATTGATTCAATTAATTCTCCAATAATATTTTCGTTCAATCCTTCCAATGCACGCGGAGACATTTTACGCTCGATTGCACTTGAAATAAATATATTCTAAAGCTAATATAATTTTGAAAATGGCCCTTTTCTCCCTTGCATGAATATATTTTTCCTTTTCCTTTTCCCCAAAGTCTTGATCTCGTTCGTTGGAATCGGTCGGAGTGGAATGTGACGAAGAAAATGGTTCGGTTGGGCTCGAATACGAGAGCTAAAAAACTCTTACATTTATTTAGTATTTATTATTTTGACTGCGACCGTCGACTATTTTTCGCTTAGAAAAAAATGTAGCGAAGATTTTCATTTGAGAGGGAGTTTTTTTTTAAGTTATATATATTCGTTCGTAATGTAACAAAAGCGGCCAAAACTACGCTACACTGATAAAACAAAGAGCCATTTGAATTAATTTTGTTTAAAAAAAAAAGGAAAAAAAGGTCAAACTCGAAAACTGATCCGACACGGCCGACGAAAACATGATCGTTTGAAATGTCGATAGAGGAGCAGTGACTTTGCTTTGGATCCTTGGTTGCCCAACTTTGAATTTTTAATGCGTTCCAGTCTATGGAGAGAATAAATTAAAGAAAGGTCGATTCCTTTCAATTATGCAGATGCAAATAGGAAAGTGGCGAAATCTCTCGAAATTTTAAAGAACTTCTGGTATGACGAGCTGCTGCACGCAAAATCCAAGGAATTATAAGCTCCCGTTTTACTGCAATTCACGTGGTTTTTCTAATGAATTAACCAGGGAAGTATTCTAAGGCCGACTTTGAAATATGTCTTCCTTTTGTGCCGAGAAAATACGGGATCCATCCCTCCTCACTTCCCGACTTCGTCTGCTTCCGCGTCCAGTGATTCATTCGACTGCTCAGAACCGTGAAGAGCTTAAGAACTCGGATCTTCTTGGGCCAGAATGCAGCGAGAATGCCATCGCAACCCGCACACGTGACTCCTTCCCTCGATTAGCAAAATAAGACCCAACACATGGCATTACCGCGTCGATCGCAGCCGCCACGAGCGATCGAGGCTGCTCAGGTCATTGGCCCCTCCCCCCCTCCCCCCCATGACTCAATCCAGGCCTTGGCGCTCCTGTGCTCTGCCGGTCGGAGAACGAACTAGACACTTACGTGTAATGCTCTAGATGGAACACTACGTCAACGACTTCGATATGCGTTCGTACTACAGTACATCTGTTATCAGCGTTTTGATGGTACTCGTGAATGCATGAGTCATTCTGTTTCATAAGGGAATTTCTCAGAAACGATGTGCACAGAATTGAGAGGTCTTCGCCGATCTTTATCGCAGTCGGTTGTCGTTCATTGATATTAATGACCGAATTCGAATCCCATGGAGACTATTATCGCCAGGCTTCTGTGGAAAAATAGGCCGTTAGAATCGCCTCTTACCACGTTCCCTTTAGGATGCAGCCCCAGTAGCCATTTTGATCTGATTGAGGTTTCTCTCCAGGTAGTAATTGCTGATCCAACACGTTCATGGAGTCTATAGCCGTAACAAAGGCCGGTAAGTGCCAATATTCCCAGGCACACAAGCGCCATTCACGCTGTATTTTCTACAGCTCGATGCAGCTATTCATATCTTCTTTCACTTTCGCGGAATGATTAATCGAGTCCTGGGTAGGGCACGGGGAAATGCTCGTTCATCCGCTCTCATTATCTCTCATTATTTATACGCCTGTTCATTTCCGATTTCTCATTTCACGACCGCGTTCGAAATAGAAAACAATGGCGGCAGAGAGAGAATTCCGAGCACAAAAGGCTTGGCATCCCACGCACTTGCGTCTCCTCTCTCTCTCGTCTAGTAGAAAAGTAGCGTAAAAAATCCAGATGAATGTGTGTCAGTGGAGGTAAGGGAGGAGGAGGAAGGAGGAGGGAAGATCGAGAGTCCAAAAATAGAGTCGGGAGAAGAAAGTGCCTACCTGCTTTGGCTTCGGACAGTGATCTCAGGGTCTTGCTATGCGCCCAGCGCTGCCTTTTATTTTTACCTCAGCTCCCACCCCTCCCTATGCCTATCTTCCTTACCTCCCTCGATGCGCTGGGTTTTTTCTTCCTTCCCACATTCACACCTGTTCTTCCCACCCAATTACCCCACTCGAGAGGGTGTAGGCGTTCGAAACTGCGTGACGAAGTTGAATGCGGAGGGAAATCGGGGATTTCGAGGGCATTTTCGTCTCGGTTGAAGTCCGAGTCGTTTAAAGTCCGAGTTTCTTCGTCGGCGAATCGTTTTAGTAGAAGAGTTTTAGCATGGGCAATTGACTTCGAAAAATAAACAGCCCGTGAAATAATGAGAACCGGTTGAAATCTTTAGCTGGTTTCAACCGAGTTTCGATGGCCACGTCTGGGATAAATTGAATAGAGCAACTTCCGATTGAAAACTGAACGAAGGACGATAGGAATAATTTCCATAATTCGGAGCAAAAGTTTCTGAGATGAAACCTGAATGGAGATGAAACCAATGCCTTATTTTAAATGCGGATACATAAAAACTGCTCTTGTTCTTGGCTTTGTGCATGGCAACCTTGCTTTCAACTCTCATCTTGGTCGGTGATTTTTGCCATGCAAATTCCAGTTCCTCTTCCATTCCCCGTTCCAAATTCCATTTCCCCTTCTTGAATTATCACTGCATTCCATGAGGCCTTTTTTTGTTCCTTCCTTTCTTTTCTTTAATTGTATTTCAATGTATTTCGCAAGTTTTAGGTGTCTCCCACCAGAGGAATTCCGAAACTATTTCGCTGGTTCGTATTTCACCCAATGAGAAACCTATATATGGTTACGGTATTTTTTGTTGTTAATCCCTTGCAACGCCCATATTTTGGGTAAACGAGGCATCATGAGTGCCACGAGTAACCCCTATACTCTGCAACGGAATAAACAGTAGAAAATAAAATAAAATAGTTCTAACCTGCCTCGTTCTGGCTTGACATCGATTCTCCCACCGTACAAATACTTTCCCAGTATTTCGCCAACAATTCCTATTGGCCATAGAAAATCTCTCGGGTTGTCTCATTCTGTTTCCATCCGCTTTCCCTTGGGACTTTCACAGGCTGGAAACTCAATTCAAAGAAAGAGATTTGATGTCAGGATGGAGCAAGATCGCATCGATTCTCTCTTTAACCCACATAATGGAACGTCTTGATGCAAATCTCCAGATTCTCGCTGCGACAGCTTTCCAGCCCAATTCAGACCCAAGTTCAACGCTCTCGGAACGACAAAATGGCCGCAGTGTTTTTCTATTATTATTAGATCTCATTTTTAGACCAATTTCTGGTCTCACCTCAGCTCAAAGCGGGCATTGGCCGGGGCCAAGTATTCTCGCTCCGCTTTACCTGTGAACAGCGTGAACAAGTGGAAAAAGTCATTCCACCCGAGAGACATCTGGTGCTGACTGAGCGAAGCTCTCAGACGGGCAGACATTTTTTCCTCAGTTCTTTTCGAGCCAGAGCGGAAAATCTCCGCGCAGACGAGCTCGAAAGTGCGCAATGCGAAGGAGGCTGAATCCAAATTTCACATTGCTGAAGTTGCTGACGCTTGTTTCTACGGTAATAAATAAAGGTGATGGTAATGGAATAATGGTAATAGCGGGAAATGCGACGGAATTCGAAGAAATATCGACTACGATCGGGAAAATATTCCGAAATGATCTTTTGCTAGGGGAAGTTCCATCGGATTGGAACTCATCTAATGCAGCGCAAATTTTTAAGAAGAGAGACGGCCGCAACCCAGATAAGTATGGGCTGGTCGGAATTAAGATGTAAATATATATATATATATATATATATATTTACATCTTAAACGCAATTTTCTCATCGGAGATTGGCAGAATGATATTGATAGGATAAGGAAATGAGCCATGCACGAAATTGCTTGCTAAATCGCCTGGGATTCCATCATCTCAGGAAAACATGTTTAAATCTCCCGATGGTTTATGGGAAATGGAGAACCTCGGCAGAAAAAAAATAAGGAAACGGAGAATTTCGTCAGTTTTCATCGGAAATGTTGAATTTGACAGCTGCCGCACAGGATGATATATATAATAATAATTTTTTTATCTCCTCGAATTAAATTCGCGCTATCAAAACGATTTTGGATTTTTTTTTTAAACGACATGAAACGCGCACTCTTATCTGCCGGAAAACTGAGGTCAGAGTTCACAAAAAAGAGAAGATTTGGCATGGATTTTTGCGAGAGCAAAATCATAAACCATGAACCTGTGCCAACTCTTTGCTCTGCCATTTTGCTTGTGCTCCGTGGACCCTTTACAAAAGGTCAAAAGGTCATGAAATCATCAGATATTACTTGATTTTGGAATTTCTCGCAAAAGCCTATTGTGATATTTGCATGATTTTTCAGACTTCTGAGTTGAAAAAGTGCCCAGTGTGGTCACATGTGCCTAAAAACCAAAAACCAAAAACCAAAAACCAAAAAAAAAATCCATATCTCGTGAACCACGACTCGCTGGGAATTCTTAAAATTTTCGGGATGGTTAAGATTCAAACTTCTTCATAATTCATAATATGCGATAATAATCCGAGTCGGCATGACCCCGATGACTTAGATTACGGGATTAAATAAGAAAATCTCTCATATTTGCATGCATTAAAAATTAGGCAAGATCGGACGAGAGCCGAGGAAATATTGGATCAGTGGGGTAAAAAGTCGTTCATGGAGTTCGGTGAAAGCAAAGTTTTCTTCTTTATTTTTACATAATATTTTATTAGGTATATTCTCTAAACGCGTTCATCGATGAGCGATTGATGATTCCCGAGCACGCCGTGGCTAAGTGTGACAGAGTCTTGGAATTTATTCAGCGTCCAATTACCGATAAGAGTATTTTTTAAATTATGTATAGTATTTTTTTTTATATTGGACACTGTTGATAAGGTCGCATTTAGGGCATTGCGTTCGATTCTGGAGGCTTTTGAATAAATATCATTTAATGGGGTTTCAAGGAACTCGGAGACTGGCTATGAAATTCTTGAGGTAACGACCGGAAATTGAGTAAGATCAGCGTTTATGTTACGACTGGATTAATTGGACAAGTTAACGAGAGGGGATCTCGTTCAAGCGTTTAAGGTCATGAAGGGCTCTGATAACATGGTAAATTGTTGGTGTTTCGACTTAAGGGCAGGATGAGAATGAGGCAGTCCATGTCGTTCTAGCTCCAAATAATATATTAGCTGATGAATAAATAAATAAATAATTCTCTGGTATTTTGGAATGCATTATGCGATGATGTGACCTTCGGCGAATAGCTCCAAGAGCATGAAAAAACGGGGAGCCGTGAAGCAGCACGTAACTTGGCACATGATTGACACTTTCCCACTAAAAAAAAAATAGCCTGCTAAAGAGCAGGCCTTTCTTAGATGAGAAGGAAAAGGGAAAAGCGTTTGATCCCGACTCGAGGTGTCTATGTGGGCTGACATTCGCATCCGAACCTTGAAGGAATTTTCTGTGGAAAAAAAAACAGGGATTCCCTCAGCGTGACAGCGAGATTCCCTCTACGTGCTTGAAGTGATTTCCCACGTGACAGCCACCGAGATTCCCTCGATCGTTCTCGTGGGAACCCGCCCGTCCACTTGCCCCCTGACGATCTCCAGGACTCTTTGCAGCCTCCGTTGGAGTCTGACTCGTTCGCCAGTCTTCTTTTCAGAAGTTTCCTGTCCGTTCCGGTTCGGTTCCGCCGTTTTCCTTATCGCTTCTAACTTTTTGCCTCGCTGTCAGGGACTATAAAGACAGATCTCTTTAGATCAGATAGACGATCGTGAGTGAGGAAGTGACAGACTGGCGCTAGTTCCTGCCACGTTTCAGACATTGTAGAAAACTGAGACCTGATACCTGAGTAGCCGTTGGGGCGATAGCTGTTTAGGGAAAATTCACATGTCTGTTGTAGACCTATCACTTCGTGCACAGTGCGTGAAAATACCTCTAAGAACGGAGGATACGGGTTGAGTAAATGGGTCTTATTATGCCATGCTCCTTAGTTTACATGGGCTTACATTGATCTCCTCTGTAAGATGTAAGTTGAGGATGAAGTTGATGTCTGCCGGCTTTGCACCAGCTATACTAATGACTCTCGAGGGAGGAAGAAGGGAGGGGAGGGAAGGGGGGGAGGGGAGGGGAGGGAAGGGGGGGGGAGGGGAGGGGAGGGGACCATGCATTAGTCTTTTCAGTCTTTCATGAAGAGAAAATGAGCCTTGCCTGCCACGCTTCTAAGGGTAATTTCCACTGATGAGTGACCTTTACAAATAATTATTGTCATAATGTCATTACGTGGATCCGATATCGTATGATTTCATACCCTCATACCATACCCATACCCATACCCATACCAAAAATCGCAATGATTACGACTAAACAGTACTGCTACTGAAATCAGCAGTTGCATTTATACCACATTCCTGTTGCAACAGCACGCCTGAGTGCAATATGTAAGAATGAAACTGTTCTCATTCAATAACGATTTAGTTACCGTGAAGTGCAATCTGGATTAATTATTTTATTCCGCTTTGGGAGACATATCGTGACATTTTATGCTGTAAAGTCGAAATAGGGTACCATTGAGTTGAATGGAAATGAATCTGATATTACTATATATCTCGGTAGCTTAATTTCAGATATAATGTACGAAAAGGAAAAGAAAAAATTCCAATCCAGCGACCAGTATTCCGCCATATTCCAGTCGAGTTTCTTTCATCCGCCCGTACAACCTACAAACTATGCAGACGAAGCCTAGAAAGGATTTAACAATGGCGAATCGAAGCGACCGCCGTCTCCTGTCGGGGAGGAGAGAATGAACCCAGGCGGAAGTGGAGGACCGTGTTCGCGGCCCGGGGTTCACGGAGCAATCTCGAAAACTCAGACGTGATCGGGGGAGAAAACGAGGGACGCATATTCGGGGCTCGTCTATTTTCGGCTTCCTCTCCACTTCCTTCGCCTGTCTCTTGTGCCATGACTCGAAAGTGGGAATTTCCTTCTCCTCTCCGATAATCATCCGAAAATTCGCCGACACTTCCGCATCCCGGTGAGTGAAGAAACCGGAATCTTTCTCTCTCCGTGGCGATGGGGAGCCCCGTCAAAACTGGGCCCTTGTATCCAGTAACATTGTGAATTTACGATGGCGTTTGTGACGTCAGAGCTCAGTCCTGCGCCAGCCAGCCGGTCTCGTCCCGATCCCCTGCAAATCCCCTTGGCAAATCCAGGGAGCCCTTAGCATAAAGTAGGTTCACAGAAGGCTGCGAGTCAGTCAGTTCCGCTTGTTAGCGGCGCAGAGAGAAAAAACCTCGCTTCGAACATTAGGGAAGAGTGGTATTTCTCGCGTTGGGCCAGACTTGGACACGGGTGAAAAAGAGGGCACATTCCAGTGACGAGGACGAGTATAACGGGAGACAATACAAGCTCGACTTTTTTTCACAAAAATTGTCGACGACAGACAAGGTACTGACAGTACACCAGTACTTTATTTTTGGACTGTAGAATTCGCAATTGCTTCCACCGCAGACGTAGGACTTTTTAAATTAACTTGGTGGAGGATTAATCACGGGAAGAAGTTTGTCAACGCGAAGCTAAAAGTCTCCAGGATGTGGCTTAGCAGGAAAAGAAGAAAAATGCCGGTACACCCACCCTACGTCACTCTCCACCGGAAGAACGCAGTGGTACTGCCAAAGATACCCCCCTATTCCTCTCCCTGACGTAATCTGCTTCCTGAGCTCTGTTTCACAGGCAAATCCTCGTTTCTCTCCGAGAGCCAATTTCCGGCTGGTTTCGTGCAGTTGCACAAAACGATTCGGAGGGAGCAAGGCACCTCAACCGGTTTCCATCAAAGGGAGGGGTTGTTCGAATCCCGTCCCTTCTTTCAGCTCCATCAGGAGTTGGTCTGTTTTTTTTTTTTCTTGTCCGCTTTTGAAACGTTGGTCGAAAACTGAATTCTCAATGAAAATCTGGTTTCGAAGGCAGTTGCAATAGTTTCGAATGGGGTTTGGCACTATTTCAGTCTTACGTTGACGCAATGGCCACTTCCCTGGCAGAGGTGTCTGAGTCAGGTGAAAAAATGTCTGACCCAAGTGAAAAGCACTGTAGTTCCTTTTGCAACATTTGGCACCTGGCATGCATCCACGTAACGCAGTGCCAATTTTTCACTCAGTACGTGGGAAGAGTTCAATAAAGAGCCATAAAGAGCTGACAGGTGGAACGTCACTTGTCCCAAGGCCATGTACAAAATGGAAAGAGGAAATACGGGCCGCGAGCCAACCGACATTCCAGAAGAACCTCGGAGCAGTCACGAATGTTCTCGGCGGAAAGAGTTGAGGGTAGTTCGTTTCTTCCAGGCTTCTGGGTTCTGGCTTCTCCAGACGAGCAGGAATAGCTCGACGCGGATGCCGTCCAGATATAATAACATTGCGGAGGTGGCACCTGTCCCCCCCTCCACGTGTCGTATCCGCGTTTGGAAGTGAATGTGTACATGCGGGGAGAAGAGGGTTAGTGCATGGGGGAGGGAGGGAAGGGCAAGGAAGTGTGAGAGCGTGAAGAAAGTCACAGCTCTCTCAGCTATGCCTGTGTCGAGGGGGATTTTTGTCGTCTGGTGATGAGATCCGGTGATACGAGGTCTCCTTGTGATTCATTTCGATGGGTCGATATTTGATCTCGTCGCGATGCATCCGTGGATGATGACTCCGGTGCCGACATGAAGACCCGAGCTTCATAATCACCACAGTGTACGGTCTGTTCTAGTTGGACACCAGCCAATCTCTATCCAACCTGTTTCTATGGGACCATCTATAGCAATCTACCACTTCGGCACAACTTACCCTGGTATCCCGAGCACAAAATATTCTGTCTTCGCTACTGACACCTTCTTCGGTACAGAATCTGAGTCGTAAGCAGGCGCCGGCTCCTGGTTGATGGAGTGAAACGGCTCAGGTTGATTAGGCATGAAGCTCATTTTCATATCTGATTGGGTATTTGGTTGCAATCTATGAGGTGAAATTACAAGGGCGATTTTATAATTTTGCGAGGCCGTTTTTCCTTCGTCGGATAGTAATTCCCGGTTTTATGCTGGAATGCATCCTTAGAGAAGGTTGAAAGACTGCAGACAAAAATTTGTTTCTGAAGGTGCAAGGAGTGGGGAGAAAAAATATTGCAACCCATGGATTGGCACCAAAGTGATGAATTCCCCTAATGAGAGTGAAATTCGTTCCATATGCTATTGCTGGAACGGATTCAAGAATTTTTAAAACGTTTTCTTCAAGGTACAGCCTCAGGGAAAAGAGAGGGAAACTTTCCGCAAATGAAAACATTTGGGGAAGGATTGAGGATGCTAACAAATAGGGGAGATGTGCATTCCAACCTTCGGGTTGAAAAAGGTGGGAAAGAGGAGCTTTGTTGCACCAATTAATGAAAAAATGCGGTGTCCCCGTCACAATTTGCATTGCTGCAGAAAATCCTCTGTCACTCTGTCACGTTCTGCAACAATCCCCTGAACGTAGCCAGAGTATTACTCTCGGTGAAAAATTTCGGAATTGGAGCGTGATACGTTCTACCAGCTGGAATTTCCCGTGGCAATGGACCAATCGGAGACCCAGACGTCGTCACGTGGACGCCATCAGAGCGGACGCCCTTGTCAGGCGCTGCCGGCCCATGGGCCAAATGGAAGCCCTGTCTCAAGACAGAGCTGGCTCTGTCTGGCTGTCTGTCTGGGGGGGTTTCTCTTAGTTTATGTAATACGAAGCTTCATTTTCCCACTTTTTCCTCAAGTACAACAATTGCTGCAATTGAAGCTTTAATCTCATCAGATAATCTCTTTTTGCACTCACTGCCGTCACTGGAGTTTTATCGCAGTGCGATGTGCGACATGAGAGGCAGGCGGCCATCTTATCATCGTATCTAATCTGCCCTTCAAGTGCCCTTGGCTCATACCTTCACTGGAGACAAGGGCAACTTGGTTTCGTTTTATCTTCGAAGAGTTCAAATGATTCGAACTTCAAACATGATCGTAAAAACCTGGATGAATCCATAACGATGGCATGCCAGGATACCGGGCCTTTATCAGAGTTAATTTTCCCAGCAATTCCAAATCCAGTGTCTCAGAATAAGAGATCTCCCAAATGCTACAAGGGGCATTATGAAATTAACGAGACAGAATGTATTGCAGAAAAAGTATAACACATCAATGTCTTTATCACTGCTGAACTTGATTCCATGTAACCACAGTGGGTTAGCAGGCAATAATAAGCCAAAAAAATCCAGTGTCTCAGATCTGTCCAAAAAATTTTTTTTTCACAAACATGGAAACTCATGGAAATTTAATAATATTTTGGAGATGGGGCGAACAAATATACGGTTTTGATACTGTCAAACTGACGACAATTAAATTTTCCTGAATATTGACCAATTTTTGAAAAATGGTGAACCATGAAAGACTGTTAATCTCGATTTGGCTCATCCCCCTGAGCGAGATAATGTCCTAGCAAAAAATGATTCATCTTCGCTGGTGGTCTCATCCCTTGTAAGTCACAGGGGATGAGACAGTAATTCCAGGGATGACGAAAAATTCGCACTTTTCTGACTTAACACCTTTTTTTGGCATTAGACGGCACTATTCTGCTTCTTCCCAGAAGTTGGAACTTGTATTAGGAATAAAACGGTGGGGAATTTATTTTCAGCAAGTTGTAGCAACATGAATGACAAGAGATTTTCGTGTGTTTCATGAAAGGCTACTTCTAGCATTACGAACAAAGTAGCGGATGAAGGAAAGAATAAATCTGTGGAATTCCGAGATTGATTTTGCCAAGATTTCGGGTTCAAATCAGTGAAACATCGTATACTTCCTCGAAAGACGCTGTGCGGAGATGTCTTGATTGCAGATTTCTTCCTGCCCTACCCTATTGTTGCCTCACCACCCCCGGCACAGGCCACTGTTGCAATTATCTTTTATTGGGCCAAACTGGAGAAAATTCGGATAAGTCTGAACTGTAAGATGGATGCTGCCACCCCTCTCTGAAGTTCATCTTGCATTTCAAACGTCTTTTAGGGATTCTCAGGTTCAACCCTTCAGGAAGTTGTCAATCGGGATGGTTCCATTTTGGAAAGCTGAAAGGACATGTGAAATGCAATTATCTTGAAATCAGAGAGGAGCTGCAGCATTCACCTTACAGTTCCGACTTATTCGAATTTTCTCTAGTTTGCCCCAATAGAAGATGGGTTGCATCGTATCAAGTTCAGCAGTGATGAAAACATTGAAACCACCGTGAAAAGATGAGTCGAAAAAAGTTTGTGTCTTTCTTCAAGGAGGGAATACTGAAGCCTGTGCAGACATAGGAAGAGTGCTTTCAATGTTGGGGGAGACGACGCGGAAAAGTTTATGTAATATGTGTCACCCTCTAGTTGTAATACATTTTTGTCTCATTACTTTCCCAGTGCCCCTCCTAACTAGAACATTCCCGATTCGCGCCCAGCCCCCTCAAGACCCATAATACCGCGAGTTCACCGGCCCGAGCTGCTTCGCGTCTGCATCGCTCGACAGACGCGACAAGAACTCCCAGCCTGCGCGTATTTGTGTGTACAGCCGGATTTTTCTCCGTTTTTTCGAACCCGGGCAGGCCCGAATTATACGCCCTCCCTCTCTCCTCCCATAGCCAATCAGAGGATTCCATTCGCGACGGAGACGAAACAGATTTCGTGGGGCATCGAAGTCGTGCAATGTTTGATCAAATAAAATTAAAACAGGGCCATTGCCCTTTAAGGCCCTTGCCTTACGTTTCGTCCCAGTCTTGGTTTCAATTTTCATTGAGTCCTACCTCCTAGCCCCACTCATAAAATATCTGATTTTCGTAAAGTATTTTCGTAAAGTGTATTTTCACTCCAATTTCTGCGACATCTAGTCTCATGCCATGCGCAATGTCGTGCTTCCAGTGCAGTTTCATTAATTGACCCGGGAGGAATGAGACTCTGGGTACGACTAGGTACGTCGCGTTCGAGCTAATATTAGACAGCGTTGGAAAGTTTTCAAGTACCACTTTCTTAAATTAATTACTTAGGTTTATTTTTGGTCTGTGACGCCTACTCTTGAATACTATTACACGCTTGCATTTAGTATTTGTACTTTTGAATATTTGTAATACTCAAATATGTTTATTTACTACTTAAGTACATTTCAATATGATATAATATTTTAAATATTAATATTAATAATAAGTACTAATATTACTGCACTAAATGCCCAAGAAATACGAAATTAGATAATGAGAGTTCCTCCTCGTCCCTCGGAATTATATTCTCACTGTCACATTTTAAAAGCGTTTCCTGCTCATTAAAAGTACTTGAGAACATCTGACGCTCGAGTACTTATTAGTATGGACCCAGATCATCAGGCCGGCCCGCAAAGCCGGATGGAATCCGGGCCCTCCCTCTCTCTCGGCGTCCGAACCTTGCGCGCGTTGCACCGCGAAGGCGGTTCTGCGATGCTCGGCCCCGTTGCGGGTGGGACTCGTCGGGCCTTGCGAGCTTTTCGACAGACTCGCGGAGCAATTTGCAAACATGGTTGTTGCTGATGTCTTTCAGGGCTCGTTAAGATGTACGATGCGATGGGCTAACGTTGTGTCACACTTCAGGTGCATGCACGAAGAGACAGCTACAACCCATAGCACAGCGTTGGTACAATAACGCACGTCTGCAGAAAATGTCATGCAGCAAATGTTGGTGACAAATATATGTCACGTTGTGACGTATATCTTAATATATGTCACGTTGTGACGTATATCTTAAACGTGACCCACTTTCCCCGAATACATTTTAGGCCTACAGGATGCGTTTTTTGTTGCAGGAGATAATTCTTAAGACGAATTTATCGCGCGGTTTTGCTGCATCGATTTGAAGAGCAATTGTTGAATGAAATTAGTCCAAGATGCGACAAGTCTTCAGGTTAGAATTATCATGTTTCAAATCCAAGTTTGAGATTTTTAAACATTCCTTCATTTTTCTCATCATCAGCGCAAAATATATTTTTTAAATTGCAGGTTGCACATTATTTTCAGGGATCTCTGCATGCGATATGCTCCTCTCGAAACTTAATATATATTGTTCTTATGCTGCAGACCTCAATAAAGTTGAGTTCGACTCAACACCTGAGTTTCGGACAGATCAGCATAATCATGACTTTACGAAGAACTAGATTCGATGAAGGCGTTCCATCGGTCGAAGTACATTGGGCTGCAACTTTCATAGAGTTTTCCCTCTCCATCCTTGCACGTGCGAGTCTTCCATGGGATGCCTTCTCTGGAGGCGTGAAGGGCTCCACGCGTTTAGTGGACATTCGCCTCTATAAGAGGAGAAAGTGCTTGGAAGGACGTTCCTTTGTCCTTTGTCCTTTGTCTCCCACCGGCGATGGGGTATGCTTCTGTTTCCACTCACTCATGTCGTTGCCATTGTCGATGATCGATCTCCATCTGAAAAAAAAGAATGACTGTGACGTCACATTGCGAAACGTACCCGTGGTGAAAGCTCCATTCATGCTCGAAGGTGTAATACTTGAAATAAATGTCCAAAAGTGGCAGAAATCTCAGAAAATCTTACCTTAATCTCAGGATTAAGGGAAAAGTGACACGATGCATATTTAAGATGTATACCGTTAAACATCGCATCGTTTGACGATATGATATCACTCAGAATCGTCAGCTTTTTTTTTTTCATTCCTGTAATTTTTCCCAACCCCAAAGCAGTACAAGAAATTGAGTATTTTCCTTGCGAAAAAATTTGGAGAACTCCATGGAAAGTTCATATTCTGGAAGTGACAATAATAGGTATCCAAATCTGGACACACAATTATTTCCCCCCATTTCAAGATGTATTTTCGTTCACCCTATTTAAGACTGAGGCGAATCATCAGTCCTGATCTTGCAATGATAACGAAATACAGTCGTTTTTAAATCTGGCTGCGGACATGCCAATGGGGGGTGGGGGTGGGTGGGGGGTGGGGTTGTCAAGCGAGTCCTTTTCGTGGAAACCTGGGGGTGGGTGGGGGTGGGGTGGGGGGGGGGGTCCGATGGGGGAATTCGATTCCGAGCAACGAGGCAGGAGAACGGCCGACATTTTTGAAGCTGGAATTCTCAGTGGAACGAGCGAAGCAAGGTCGTGAATGAAAATAGACTCTCGCTTTTTCACTTTTTGCGTCGCGTATGACATTTATCTTTCGTGCAGAGGTGGGTTCATCTCTCGTCTGTTCGGGTTCCCTCGTAACTTATCAGTCGAGGAATTTCTGCGAGCCATGGGAGAGACGTCGAATCGCTGCACATAGGAGCAACGTGGAAATGATTTAGAGATAAGAAAAAGGGTGATCGCTTCAAATTCCTGTTGTCACTTTTGTAAAGGCATCTCAATGGACCGTTTCTTGGCAATAGTACATTTATGTTAGGTAAATTATCAATACGACGCTGAGAGCGATGGCAAGGACTGATTTTTGGCTTGAAAACAGCATTAATGCCGCTCCGCATTGCTGAACTATTTTGCAGTTCATAACCCATTGGCTCAGAAATAAATTCCCACATTCGCGTGTGTAACTTACATTCGGACAGCGTTCATAAATTTTTCTGTGAATTCCAAAGAGCCATGGATTGCACTGGTGCTCGCATCTAATTTATATACTATTTGAGATATTAATCACTGAAGATCGACTACGGAACAGTTCCGCAGGTCCAAGCCAATGGGTAAATGATAAACTGTCGCACTTAAAAACCGAGCAGTTCTGCGGGGCACGCCTTGCAGATGACGATCGCATTTACCGCCCGACGATTACCCACATGAGCCAAAACTCGACTGGAATGTGTTTTGAAGCTCCATTTAGAAATGTTTGGGAAAGCAATGAAAATCCTCGTGCAGACCCAGAAAGACACGGAATGCACAAAATAAATGGAACATTCGCAGCCTGCTCGCTTCTCTCGCCCTGCGAGGAGCCGAGCCCAGCCTGCGAGGCGCGTCCCAGGGGCAGTCGGCTGGGCACGACTGCCCCGCGACTGCCCCGCGACTGCCCCACGACTGCCCCTGTGATTCGGCGTTGCACGTTGCTCGATGTGTGGGCTTCGATTTTAGCATAATTGAAATTGTTATAGATGTATAAGGGACTTGTAGGTACTTGTTAGAGATCACTCGGAGTCGACGCGATCGCTAACGTTTCTCCCCTTTTTTCATCTAGATCTGATCCTTTCGAACGAGAGAAAACAGAAATATGAAAGACAGAGGATATTAGTCATGCCGATTGCGACCGTGTGAGTGCACGAACAATGGTCATGTCCGAGGACATACCGCCCAGCTTCTTGCAGAAGCCTCAGCTCCACCAGGAAGAAGACGGGAACAGGCTCGTCTTCGACTGCCACCTCCTCGCCAGCCCCAAGCCGGATGTCGCCTGGTTTCGCGGCGAGAAGGAGGTGAAAGAGGACCAAAGGACGGCCGTCCGGGTCAAAGAGGTTTCGCCGAATACCTACAAGGTCACGTTGGAGCTGGATGACGTCATCGAGAGCGACGGTGGACTTTACAAGGTCAAGGCCAAAAACAAGTTTGGTGAAGTCGCCGCGTCCATCAATTTGAACTTCAGCCGTGAGTTCCGTCTCGTTATTCGATCTTGGGATGCAGACATCGAAGGTCGGTCGTTCGATCGTACCGGAGGAAGAGAAAAGGGCAAAATAGTGCAGTTCATATGCCAAAGTGCGCGTGCCTCCTATCTTAGGCCGGTGAGAGTATGACGACGCATATTATCGAAGAGAAATCCTATTCTCGATCTGACGCCACATCCGTCTGGTCTTGTTCCGTCCTTCGTTCGGGACGCTTCTGTGATAGAGAGGTACTGTATGCGCATATTCATGCTCTGGGGGTTGGCCTTCTCTTCCGATGAGAGGCTGAGACGCGGTCTGGTCTGGTCGTCTCGCGGCCTCTGTCTTGACAGAGGTTCAGGCGGTTGATCCCTCTGAAATGATGAAGATGTGGCGGAGGAGCTGGAGGAAGGGGATCGAGGGCATGTCGCCGTCATGGTGTTTGAGGCTCAGATTTAGAAAGTCTCTGTTGATGCAATAAAGGCGAGATGTATTAGGCTTGCAGGAAAGGAATACATGGTGACATCATTGAGAGGCGGCATCTAATACGAGGTATGACAATATGGCCCTGTCGAGTGACATCGGAAAAATGCAATAACGTAATATCACGTTCTATGAGGTCTGCCCACTTTTTCCATCTCGAACAGACTCCTCGGACTAACCGATGTGGGTCCATGAAATCACAAGAGTTCATGATTTCGTTTCGGGTGCAAAATCCCAGCTCTTCCGTGTCACATCTGACGGCCAATAATGTCACCATTGGCCCCATTTCCTCGTGAGAACTTTTCCTAAGAGGCCTTTCATGTCCTAAGGGTGCAATTTAAATGTGTAGGACAAGAGATAAGGAGATAAGATGTCTTTGTTACCTACTTGAAACGCAACTATTCGGCAATGAAACTGAAATGCTTTTTTTTCTGTTTTTCTCTTTCAGCGGTCGACGAGCCTCGAGAGAAGTGAGTTTTCATTCCTCCATCTGATCTCTTTTCACCGTGTTCATAAGTTCATGGCTGGGCAACTGTAACAAAGTGTTCCTAGACGTAAACACGAAGCACGAAAGGCTGAAGATTTTTTGCCTCTTTCCCAAGAAACTGAAATTCGAAGGATTATGAAAAAATGAGCATGGTTCATGAGTGATTCGATGAAGATGATGATTATTCCAACCCTTCACATACGCTACTACCTCCTGTAAAAAGCATTTATATTTTATACATTTTTCCAACCACCGAGTCGGGTGATCGGACGTCTCAGGTTGAATCCACGAGATTCATGGAGTCCGTGCGAAGGCGAAATCTGCTCTCAGCTGCTTGCCGGGGAGTATCTGTTTATAGCATAGGGGGTACTCAAACATGCCACTCTGTGTGCCACGTTCAGGAGATACGGGCGGCGTACATATAAAAAAAAAAAAATCAATCGTTCCAGTCTTCGGCTCTGACCCTAAGTCCTCCACAGAATCGCAAAGGGAATTTGAAATGCTGCATGAGACGAGCATGCGTCTTCTCTGTGCCCCGTATGCGGCCTTAAAATAAGTTCATTCGTCTCATGCTCTCAGATATCAGGAAAGAAGAGAGTGTCAACCATCTTTCATCACCTGAACTCATGCGGTTTCCGACGGAATCTGTCCTCACGCTATCCTTGCGTCCTCAATTTCACCCTCAATATTTATATCCACGTAAATTGAAACCACCTGCAGGTGGAAATTTTTTGGCGGGTTCTGTCCGCACTTCTTTAGACGGTAATAAATCACTTCAATAATCTCCCTTCAGCATCAGGAAGAATCCCACATGTTATGTGCCTTGTTGGTACATCGTTATCTCAAGGTCGGTAATATCGTCAGGTGAAATATCCTGAGGTGGTGTTTGTAGAGTTCCGTGTTTATTTTCTCCTGTCGTTATTCCATCGCGCAGATGAAGGCGTTATTACTCATCTCGTCGGTATGTCCACATGACCCGAAAGAAATCTGAAATAGACTTCGCCCCAAAACAACTTTCAATACCCAGCCTTGTTTCTTTTTTTCCTGCTAAAATTATCTTTACTGCCACAGAGCTCTGCCAATTGAAACCACGAGAAGAGAAACAAGGTAAAGAGGCCAGTACCGACTGTCGTGCCTGTGATGATACCATTCCAAGTCGATGAAGAAGTCATCACTCTTGATGCTTGATGAGAAATGTCACAGGGCGGGGTCGTCTTCCGAGAGTTTTTTTCTTCATACATGCGAGGAAAATTTTTGAGCCGGCCCAGGACGAAAAAGTTATTCTTATAGAAAATTTAAAACTATGCTCTGTTTGAGAATTTATGCTAAGTATCGGAGGAGTATTTTAGACCTCCAAGTAAGGTGGGCGCATGAGGTGAGTCGTGTCTTGTCGCCCAGTTTTCCTTTTGGGTTCCGCCTCCGTAAACACGTCATGCGCTGTGTCTCCAAAAGAAAAAAACAAGCAAAAAAATTTTGTTGTTCGCCGTGGGTAGTTGGCTCGATCAGGGTGATCTCGAGGATGCAAAAAATATATTATTAGTTCTACGAATGTATTTTCATCTCCCGCGATGCAGAAAATTTATACGACGTAGGATATATGGAGATTTTCGATATTCGACGCACACGACGCGGTGTATCGGAGGGGAAAATATCGTGGGCAGAAGGAGGATGCGAGCCAACATCCATGGCTAGAGTTTTGGCTTGAGTATCGTTCTAAGAGTCTATCGGTGTGCCTTCCCATGCCTTGCCTTGCCTTGCTTCTGTGCACTGTGATGTAAAATTAGCCTCCATGCAGAAGTTGCATGGGAGCTCTCGGGTGACGTCTAATCCTATGCAGTGGGCTCCGTCTTAACGAGTGAATAACGACTCCTCTGTGCTTTTCGCAGAATGGGGGGAATTCCTCCCATTAGTGAACTGTTTCGCTCGTCGACACGATAGTGGGAAAAGGGCTACGAAAAGTCTCACTTCGCCCTCGACATGGGGTAAGAAAGAAACGGATAAAATCTCGTGTGGAGTCTTGTACGGACTCGCACGTTACGTCGTCTTACGTAATAAGTCTTGCATCGCTGTCATATTATGCCACGCTCTCTGAAAGTGCCTTATGTATGGATTGGGGACCCCCGATGAGAAGCAGGAGAGAGTAATGACTTTAAGGGTATGGCTAATGAGCCTTAACGCGACATCACGTCACTGGGCTTCTGACCCATAAAATGAGCGGGGCAATTGCCACCTAGTAATTCTCTTCGCTAGGAGATAGCTACTTTTTCCCTATTCGGAATCGCATCGAGGGCAATTTCGCGTCTTTGGCCTACCCGCAATTTTTTCACCTTTCCCACAGTGTATTTTCTACGAGATGAGAATTAAATGCGGCGATGAAGATACTGGACAAGGATCACTTCACTAGCGAGCCAAGTTGACTTCGAAGAATGTTCGTGACAGGAAAGTATGGTTAAATAAGATCGAGAATTCCCAGTTTGCACCAACTATCGTGAATTCACATTCGGTCTCATTTTTCCAATCTCTTTTTGTATATTCTCGTTCCGATTTTCATCTCTCGTAGCGTCGGTCAGATGCAGTCCCGTTTGCAATTTCCATTTTGAAGAAATATTGGCAAAGCTCGAAGCAATTCTATCCCCGCAAACGTCGGCGAAACTTCTTGCTAGCGGAAAATGTCACTCACAGGAGCCCATATATTTCGCACAGGCCATCACGCAAAAAAAGACTCTAATTTCTTCATAGAAAGGAGGCTCTCGAAAAATCGCGTCTCTTTGCACAATTTAGCTGTTACGATTCGGTTTGGCCTCCATGCAGATCTGCGGCCGCGCCGTGAATATATTTTCTGCACTCCCATTTTAAATTAGCACATCTTAGTAATCACTCATGACCTTGCTCTGAAAGAATGAATTTAGATTAAATGTCAGAAATGTGTTGGGAAGATATCAATCTGCTCAGAGGGCATGCATTCTCTGTGAAAATATCTCCAGTAAGTAAGACTGGAGATATTAAGTTGGGAGTCTGTCTTTTATGTATATTTTCTTTTGCATATTTTTAATGTTAGTGCAACTGGTTTTCGCAATGCTCATAAAAAAAGGGACAGTAAAGTTAATTTCATTACTGTTTTCGGAAGTTTCGCTGGATCTCCATATAATATGAAGTGTCTCTTGGCCGATGGATAAACTCGATGTCTTTTGAATAATTTATTTAAGAGAATTTTATAAAGTATTGAGCTAGGCGCTATTATTTTTCCAAGACTGTATTCAGCGAACTGCTTACGTTGAGCTATCACTTAGGCAAGAAATAGCATTTTCTGTTAATCTTAGATTTCACACTGACTTGTTTTATTTGAAGAATTTCGCTTATTGCTTTCGAAGATACCCCACATTTCCTTCCCTCCACTTTTTCAGTGTCCTTCCTACTAACTACCAGGTCTTTTAAACGGGATGTGAAGGTTCTTCCCAGAGGAAAGATTGAATAATATAAATTTAAGTACGAAAAAGTCTTATTTGCAAGTCAGTAGGACAGTAACGACCATCCCATCCTCCCCTAAGATTTGTCTGTTAGCCCATCATTTGAATCCTCATTAGAATGTATTTTCAATTTTTTTAAGAAGAGAATACATTTCCTCCACGTTTTCTGGTAGACTGTCTCCCCCTGTTTCGTGCGGAATGAAGTGAGCAGGAGGAAGGAGGAGTGTGCAGGTGGGGGGGGGGGGGGGGGGGGGGGGGGGGTGCGCGCTTTCTGGGGGGGGGGGGGGGGGGGGGGGGGGGGAGGAGGGGCGCAGGGTCTCGAATTTCCCCCCCCCTCCCCCCTCCCCCTTGGCACTCTCTTCGTGCAGCACCCCCACCCCCACCCTTCCCCCTCGCCCACTTGTCACTTAGTACGACACTGAACCCCTACTACCTGAAAATTCTTCTTACGCAACTGGTCGAATTTCACCTTTCACCGACATTACCTGAATATTGCGACATCAGCATCACTATTGAATAACTTGAGGTCGATCCATTCCCCAGTGAAAATCCAGACTACTTCGCCTGCTTTTTAATTTCGATTGATGCCGCTGAACAGAAGGAACATTATTAGCTCCATGCATATATACAGGATGTCTGATAATTGATAATTGTACCCTCCTTCCAGGTGGAGCACGTAGGAATTAAGTAGAGCAGAATTACAATATCTAGAGAAGAATTATTTTTGCTTAAAATGAAAGAAAGTATCAGTTCAAATATCAAATGTCAAACTGAAAATTGCGGCGCGATGGACTTGTATGAGGATAAAATCAGCTCAATTGAATTTATTCTCATTCAAACCCATCGTGGAGGAGTATAACTATAACTTGAATGAATTAAGGTCACGATGCTCTCAGAACTACCGCATTCCCCCGTTTTCCTCCGAACTGCAGGCAAATAGACGGGATCGCGCCGACATTCGCCAAGAAGCCGACGATCCGGCAGGAAGAAGACGGGAAGAGGCTCCTGTTCGAATGCCGAGTTCAAGCGGATCCCCAGCCGTCTTTCATCTGGTCGCACGACGGGAAGGAACTCCCACCTTCCGGGCGCTTCAAGGTCTGCC
This sequence comes from Darwinula stevensoni, assembly GCA_905338385.1. Lineage (NCBI taxonomy): Eukaryota > Metazoa > Arthropoda > Ostracoda > Podocopida > Darwinulidae > Darwinula > Darwinula stevensoni. The sequence goes on along the minus strand of CAJPEV010000679.1, from coordinate 78,574 downwards.
AGTTCCCTCGTCTTGCATGGGCCGACACGAAATAACAAACTGTATATCCTTTCATCGCGCGTACGCTTAACGAGGATATTGATTATGCTAGAGATAGCATGCATTGTCTCATGACTGATGTTTACGTTCAGACTTTTTTCTTGCTCCGGGTGGAGCAAAAATCATCCTGTTAGATGCTTTATTAATATTAAGCAGATTATAGATATGCTGGGTTCATAATTTTTCTTGCATCACAGAGGAAACACAATGATTTCTTTCTTGAAAGCCTGAAGTGTCTTAGGCTCGATGAAAACCAGCATTCAAACCATGGGGGTTTTCTTTGATTTTCCAGGAAATTAAAGAAAAAGCCGTGGAAAGTCACAAACCTGGCTTCCAAACCAACCAGATAATTGAGAAAAAGTTCAGCTTTTCCCTCAAGCTGATGCGGATTCAACCCACTCAAAAGACTTTCCTTTGGGACCATTAAGCCTGTTTTTATGGCTGCGTTCCTGGCATAGTATATTTTCTATTATGTTGTAATGTTTCCAGGCCTTTGCTGAGAAAGGAAGGCACGAATGTGGTAAAGGCATTTTTTTTGAGTAGAAGGACTGAAAAGGGAAGAGAACGATCGAGCCATGGACTGTGTTCTTGGTGGTCTTCCTCCCACTCAAGCCCTTCCTTAAAATGAAACACCCCTGTAACGCAGAGGCATTTTGCACTGTCAGCCACGACGCGGTGGCACTATGCAGTCAAGGACACTGCAAGAAAGATGCAGTCATAAAGAAACAGGCTTTTAAGCGACAAATGAGACACGTCTGCACATATCTGCTTAGCTGTTGCACCCGGATGTTTCACCACGTGGAAAAGTTGAATTTTCCAACTGAACTTGGGAGGGCTGTCGCTCTTCCCTCACAAAACGCCCACCTGCCAGGTGGATTTGGAACCAGGCGGATATCCCCTTAGACGTATTTCTCCCTGTTGAAGCTATGTCCACCTGGACCCCCACCCTCCCCACAGAAGCCCTCGCCAGGAGGGAACATCCACCTGTTTCGAGAAACACTTGCGTGAATGACCAGGTGGATTTCCACTCCATGCATGCTCCCAAATCCACCTTCTGTCCACCTGGTCCTTCAGGTGGATGTAGGCGGACGTTTTGTAAGGGTCCAAACAACCTAGAGATTTGAAGCTTTCAAGAAATAGAATTGGAATGTTTGCTCTGCGAAATAACAAAACTTCAAATATGGAATATCTTTAGTAGGCTTTATAAAATGTAAAACTGGGGAACTTTTTCTTTAGTGGCACCCTGTATGTTCCATCATGAGTTAGCCTTACCATGATAGCTGATGAGAATTCCTGTGGTGACGTCTTGGGTGACTATAGCGTATTTGCGGTCGATCATGCGGTTATGTTCTTTCACAACGATCCCCAGAGAATGCCGATCGTGTTGAAACATCCAGACAACTTTTTATTATTATATTTTTTAAATACTGTATAGCATGCTTTTAACGCCCGTCCTGCCTTCAAGTTTACTCACCCAGTCGCGGCCAAATAGCCACATGCTCCTTGCTCACTTAGATCTTTGAAATCGGTTCCGGATTTGGAGTCTGTAATACAGGCTTCCCTCGCTTTACGCGATTTCGTTTTGCAAGGATTCGCACTTGCACGATTTTTTTTAAAACCAAAAATTAGGAAAGCACGAAAGCAGATACACGGTTTGAGTTTATTGAATTTTTGGTGCAAAACCGTGCAAGTGTGAATCCGTGAAAAAAAAGAAAAGATTTCGTTGCTTCTTTCGAATTGCATCTATTGCTCATGCGCCCCTTTTCCAGAGAGCTCCTCAATTCAATCCTATCGCTGCAAATGGGACTTGGGAAAGAAAACAGCTTTCAGACTGATTATCTCGGAGCTACTAGACAAATGACAGCGGCACAAAGAAATCGCAGCTGATGAATCACTCAGGTGAAGCCCACGCACTGGAGGCGTCATGACTCATCGTTGCGGCAACACCTGCTTTTATGGCGGGGATCCTTTGTGGCTTGCTCGCATGGGGGGGGGGGGGAGGGAATAAGATTGGGAACTTTGAATGCCTTCAATTATTGTAGTAAATTATTATAAATCAAGAGGCGTTTGATTCATCGTCCTAATTCTGCTTTGAGTCTTAGCTGGAGATGGAATGGAACAACCTAATTAACTCTTGTATTGTGAATGGGAGAAGCTTTAGTTTTGTGGTATTTCGATAGAGCGAATGTATGCTTTCAGACGGACGAACACGAACTCGGAATTTCACGCTTTTAGACTGGGTTTGCATGTGACTCGTGCACTTGCCAGAGTTCTCTGATCTCGGGTTTAATGAATTATGGACGCATTGATCATGCCAACATCGAAGAGAGGAGTGTCAGCCGGTTCGGTGAATGCGTCCCATCAATCCTGGACTCGGTCTGACAGGTCTCAGTGGAGAGAGATGGCACCACGTACAAGAGCGTCCTGGAAATCAAAGATGTGACCGTGGAAGACGCCGGGAAATACAAAGTCACCGCGAAGAACGAGCTGGGAGAAAGCAACGCCACTATCAGCCTCAATTTCGACAGTGGGTTTCGCCTTTTTCTTTTCGGAAGTCCCGCTGCGCGTCAACGGGGACGAGATGTTCCAGTGCGATGAGGGGATATTGGAGTTCTGCCATTGCGCCGTCCCGATTGTGTGCCAAATTCTCTGCAGGATCATATAAACGTCTGGACTACACGGGATCGGCTTTATACAAGGTCTATCGTCGCTTTCCAGCCCCGCAGCTTCGCGTAAAAATACAATTATGACGTGGCATGTAAGCTAAAATGGAATAATTAGCTGCCTGGCAACCAGAATGGTCGGAGCTGTTCATTTTCGCAGTTCGGCTCGTTTCCTTGCTTCCAGGCGTTGCACGGAACAGACGTCCCAGATAAAGTTTCGAAAGGCACCTGGAACCGTTTCCGCATGCCAAGGAACGTGGGAGGGACTGGAAATGTTTTGGCTTTTCCTCCAAAATCTGCCTCGCATTTGGCATTTCGTCATAACGCTTTAATGGAGTAGAGGGGGGATATAACCGCGCGGTTGAGGTTGCGAAACCTCGACGATCGTCCGATGAGCGATGATTGATGATCGACGATGATCGACGCAGGTGACGAAGCACCGACTCCGAAAGATGGGATCAAGCCGACTTTCACGGAACGCCCTGTGATCCGCCAATCTGAAGATTGCTCAACAGTCACCTTCGAATGCCGGCTCGTCGGCGACCCCGTTCCTACCGTCGCCTGGTCTGTCGCCCAGCTATCTCTTGCATCTCCCCCGATTTAACGGCTTCTTGGCACCAGCCAACGCCAAACAAACACTTCTTGAAACTGGATGAAAACGCAGGTTTTCCCCTCTTTTTTTCTCTCGTTGACGCGAGAATTAAGAATGCCCTGCGTTCCATTGCTAAAAACCTTCCTTTTTGTGTTTTTGCCTGCTAATTATATCAGTTAGGATAAGCATTCGGCTTGTCTCAGACGTAATCGTGCAACACCAAACAAACGTGGATGAGAATTACGCAGTCGCTATTTTTCTTCTAGGGACTCAACATTTATATCTGCTCCTTCTCCTGTTCCTTCCTCATAAACAAGTCATTAGCCCATTGGCAACCCTCCCAGATAGTCTTCCTTCCCCCGCAAAGATTTAGCATTATGAGTTGTTCCTTGGATCGAATCCCGAGCTGATCCGCCAAAATTAGCCTGATTCGTGAATTTCCTTTAAAAAAAATTCTCGTTCACTATTTTTACTTTTCTCGCTTCTCCGCCTCCCCAAGCATATCAGGGGAAAATCTGGGAAACTTTCCAAGACTCCCGATTCCGCATTTTTGCATGATTTTGACCCGCCGTCACAAGGCTCGAACCGTTCCATCCGAAGGTACCACGGAGGACAAGCGGTGCGAGAGGGCGGGAGATACAAGATGTCGATGCAAGAGGACGCCAAGCTCTATCACATCGTCAGACTCGTGATCATCGGGGTGAATGCCGAGGACGGGGGGGAATACAAAGCCGTCGCACAGAATAAACACGGCGAAGGCGTCGCCAATATCAATCTCAACTTCGAGGGAGCCTCAGAGAAGCCCAAGTACGATCGCCATCTCCTTGCAGGGAATGCCGAGATTCCGAGCGAATGACCCTCACCATCTCCCCTTTCGCTCTTAAGAATCCCAGACGGGAAGGCCCCGAGATTCCCGAAGAAGCCGACGATCCGCCAGCAGGGAGAGACCCTGATCATGGAATGCATCCTGGAGGCGAACCCAGCCCCGGAGATCAAGTGGTTCCAGGGCACGAAGCAGATCGAGTCCTCGGCCCGGACGCGGATGACCCAGAAGGTGACGGGGAAGGACACCTACCTCCTCACCCTCGAGATCATGAACCCGACCAAGGGCGACGGCGGGAGCTATCGGTGCAATGCTCATAACGTGTGCGGCGAGAGCAATGCCAATATCGCCCTCAACTTCCAAGGTGAATTTATCACGAGTTGCCGATGCGCGTGGATTTCACAGTGGGAAGAAAAATTTTCAATTCTGTGAATACCGTAATAGCATGAATCCCTCGCCTGTTAGTGTTTCGGTTAAAATTTTACGACTATTGAGATTTCGAGTTTATTTAAAATTTTCAAGCTCATGGAAAAACAGATTAGCATTTAAAATTTAGCTTCAGTCCGTTTAAACTATAAATCGAGAACTGGAGTTGATTTTTTTTTGTAAATTTAATTATTCTTTCCAGAGAATTCAGAGAATCTCGATTTATTTCTGGCACAAACAAGCAGTAGGAAGCCGAGCTGAGTACGGGTGCAGATGCGCCGCCTGTCGGCGACACCGTGACTTTATTTTTAGAACAGAGGTGTCGCCAACCGCTGTCGTTGTTTCGGGGTTCGCGCACATGGCGACCCAGTCCATCGGATGGGGTCCCTCCGGGTCCGTATCGAATCCAGCCAAATCTAAAACGGCACCGAATTTCCGTCATTGTCCGAAAGACAGATGAACTCGGGTTTTGCTCGAGACCGTTTATTTTTCCCTCTCAGTCGGGGCCGTGGACTCGGTCCAAGTGAGTCACAGCCTCTCGGAGAATATTACGTGTCACCATGCTTTGTTGTTTCTATGAAGCATGAAGCAATGCGTTCTCTACTCCTTACTGCAGAACGTTCTGTAAGCACTGAGAGCACTGTAGGGCCTGTTCGTTCCTGTTCAGGCTCTCAATCTATAAAGATTCTAGCCAGAATTAATATGGAAGAGATTTTGAGGCAACATCTGAAACAGATGGGGATAGACATGCCAATCTAATTCGCCTTAGCATATCTGAGAGATCAAGAAACGAACAGAACCACCTGAAATTCTACTGTTCCGGAATCCGTACACCTCTCAACCACCTTAAACCACCTTTAAACCTCCTAGGAGGCGACGAGGAAGAAGAGAAACCGGACGGTTTCGCTCCCACGTTCGTGGAGAAGCCGCGAATCGTCCCCAACGCGACGGGGACTTTGATCACGATGAGATGCAAGGTCCGGGCGAAACCCACACCGGATTTCACTTGGTACAAGGGGAAAAGCACGGTTACCGAATCCTCACGCATCAAAATCAGAAAAGTCCAAGAGAACGAAGAAACCTTCGAATACTTCTTGGAAATCAATGCAAGTGATCGGCTGCTTTCCGGCATATTACTTGATTGTGTTTTAGTTTTGAGGAACGCGTTGTCTTTCCCACTCGTAGGATCCTGGTGGAGACGATGCCGGATCGTATCGCTGCCACATCACAAACAAATTTGGGGAAGTGAATGCAAACCTCAACCTCAACATAGAAGGTGAGAAACCCATCGCGTCGACCAACGACACTCGCGAGAGATCAAGTCTCACATCTGAACCTTTCCCCATCAGTCGCCCCTGTGATCAAGATCCAGCCCCGAGTGAAGCGCGTGGTGAAGAAGGAGACGATCGTGATCGAGACCGTCATCGTGTCCCAGTCCAAGCCGAACGTGGTCTGGTACAAGGAGAGCAACACCATCCGCGAGGACACCCGGCACTTCGTGCACATCGAGGAGGTCTCGAAGGGAGAGTTCGCGATCAAGCTGGAGATCGAGAAGGTCACCGACAAGGACAAGGGCACGTACAAGTGCGTGGCGAAGAACGAGAAGGGAGAGGCGCAGTCCATGACGGTGGAGGTCACGGAGATCCCCGAGCCGGAGGAGAAGAAACCCAAGGGAGAGAAACCCAAGATTGCTCAAGGACTCAGCGCTCAGGTATGGGTTTCGCCGTCGGTCTTACAGCGAAGGTTCGTTTATGAATACAATTTATGAATAAATGAAATTCTTCGGGCCCAGGACGTGAAAGCTGGAGACACGGCTGAGTTCTCTGTCAAATTGGCCAATGCCGACAAGAATGCCAAAGTAACTTGGTATCGGTAAGGATAAAAAAAATATCGATCCCCTCCTCTGAGATTCACGAGACAATCTTGTGGGGACAATCTAACAATTACGAATTTTTCGCAGAGGTTCAAAGGTGGTGACGGAGAGCCGAAGCCTCACGGTGAGCTTCACGGGAACGATCGCGAAGCTGGTCATCCGCGAATGCGAGTTGGACCATTCCGGGACCTACAAGTGCGTCGTCGAAAACGAATTCGGGAAGGAAGAATCTTCCGCCGAACTCGTCGTCAAAGGTGACAGTTTTGTGCGATTCGCTGCTGTAATTCTTCGACGAATGTCATTTCTAAATTTATTTGCATGGTCGTGGCGAAAATCCTGCTTCCAACGAGATTAGTCGTAATCTTAATCTTAATCTTCATTCCGTGGACGGTGCCAGAATATGGATTGAAGGAAAAAAATTGCATTAAGTTCATGCAATTTTTTTTCTGATGAAAAAGATGATGAAGAGATGAAGATGGCCGATGAAGAGCCAAGTGCCGAAATAGGAGACACAAGAGCCGCATTTGGCTTCTCGTGGTCGTCTTTGCCGGCTGAACTTTGAACTCGATCCACCCAAACAACATCGTAGAACTTGGGAACTGTTTCGGAACTTCTTTCATCGGCAGTCGTAAAACTTTTTTTTTTTCGCCTGCTTTCCAAGTTGTCTCACCCGAGACACATTCTTGGAAGTTCGCAGATTAAGGGGTAAGCATACCGAGACGATTTTTTATCTGAAAATCTTTTGTGCCAGCCGATTTCAGGCATTTTTTGGCTGAATAAGGGAACAAAGTTGAGATGGCAAAAAATGCAAATTACCGGACTAAACTTGAATTGGAGAGTAAATGCGTTCCCGTCGATCGCTGACCATATCAGGTCCAGGCGTTATTTCGTGGCTGGGCCAAGAATGTGGCTGGCTTGGTCCAGCTATGGCTTGGTCCAGCGACGAGACGAAGGTCCACTTCCAAGTTTCACGAATTCACGATCAGAAATTTCCACGATTTGGCATAATTTCTTGAAATTCGATTATTCATCTGTCCTCTCCAAGAGATTTGAATGACCTTGAGTTTGGGAAAATCGGGCGGGAAATCGAAGCCACAAATAACGCTTTGAAACGGTTGGTCCAACTGAGCTAACCGCAACCGGTCTGAGTTAACCTGGTTCTCGGCGGCTTTGGGATTCAAACTTGAGAAATGAAAAGTCGATCGATGTTAGTTGGGATTGTTTGTTCGCGGTCGCACTTACGAAGGTCCTTACGCAAAAAAAAACTTTCTTGTGTTCTGCAGAAGATCCTAAAAAGAAAGATGAAGAAAAGAAAAAGAAGGAAGAAGAGGAGAAAAAGAAGGCTGAGGAAAAGAAGAAGGAAGAAGAGATGAAGAAAAAGGAGGAAGAGAAGAAGAAAGAAGAGGCGAAGAAGAAGGAGGAAGAGAAGAAAAAGGAGGAAGAGAAGAAAAAGGTGGAAGAAAAGAAAAAGGAGGAAGAGAAGAAAAAGGTGGAAGAGAAGAAAAAGGAGGAAGAGAAGAAAAAAGAAGTGAAGAAGGTAGAGGAAAAGAAAAAGGAAGAAGTACCGAAGAAGAAGGAACCGATCCCGAAAATCTCAATACCAGAGGAAGACGTGAAAGAAGACATCAAGACCGAAGTGAAGATCGAAGAACCGAAAATCGAGGACACGAAGAAGCCGAAGCCCAAGGGGAAGGTCGAACCTGTGAGTCCCTCCGAATTCCCTCCAAAACGAAACCAGGTCATGCGTGGCAAGAAAGGTCATAAGTCAGGGGGGGGGGGGGGGGGGGGG
>CAJPEV010000679.1:0-70358 GCA_905338385.1 Darwinula stevensoni | reverse complement strand
GGGGAGGGGGGGGGGGGGGGGGGGGGGGGGGGGGGGGGGGGGGGGGAACAAGCGACGCGCTTGTTCTCTCCCCAGAATGATAATGAAGAAGACTGCAATCCATCAATGAAGACAGGATGGCGGAGATTCTAAACGAAGCGAGGAGCCAGGCCAAAAAAAAAAACTGAAGGAGCACGTGCTGTCTCACTTATTGAGATGTACTCGATTGATTCTCCACTGGCATGCGGCTCCTAACAAGACGCGGGCTCGTCTTAATGAATGTCGTTTAATATGCAAACCCGTCAACTTTTTTTTTTTTTCAAAGTTGATATCAGCTGCTTTTTCATGGCCTGACTACATGAAGGAAGCGACCATTCATCATAGGGAAATGTATACTTGGAGGCCTTTTGAGCAATACTTTCGAAGGTTCTTTAGATGTTTCTCATTTATCTTTGCTTCATGTTGTTGCTTTCAAGCTCTAACTTCGCTCTTATTCTTTGCGCGAACGTATATTAGGACTTGGGGCACCACCTTCGCTAATTTAAAAAATCGACTGAAAGTCTCGTTCATCCTCTGTGCTCATGCACTGCATAATGAGGATATCGTGCTTGGATATGGTGTCGCAAGCAACTAGTGTCGCCGTTCGGGTAACGTATTGATAGTAGCATGTGCAGGCTGGAACATCCTAGAGCGTGTTGCCAATGGAGGACATCCAAGGCTGCTGGCCCCTCCGACGAAAGCAAGGTAGTGAGAGAAAAAAAGGAGGGGGAGGAAGACGTTTAGGGCTCAGGAAGAAACCATTTGGCTGCCTTTCTGATGAGTTATTTTCGTGACACCGTCACGACCAGTTTATTCGCAGACAGTAATTTCACTAAAGCCTTCGTGCTCAGTTGAAGGCTCCTCTCTTCACTTTTCGATAAGTTCGCTCGTACCATCGACCCAGCCCATTGAAAGGGATCGATCGTGCCGAACTGTGACCGTCGTGCGACACCGATTTCGGCTTCAGCGAACCGATGTAGCAGCAACACTGAAAATCGACCGGGAGTTCTCGCGTGTTCGTCGACATGAGTGCCGTGAAAGCCGGAAAAGTCAGCTTCCTCAAAGTAAGTAATCTGCTCCCATCGACAAGGAAAACAAAAAACGAATCGGGAAAGGGAAATATCGATGTAAACCTGGTCGACGCCCTGTGGCATTCGGCACCTCCCCCCGTCTGTCGTGCACGTGTAGCATGAAAACGGTGGGCAAGACGTAAAATCAGTGAAGCGGCCTCCCGTTGACAGAGGACAACTCGAGTACGACGTGAGTCTTCACTTTCAAGTCTCTAGGAATCGATGGCCATTCAGGGTATCGCGCCCTGAATGGCCTCGGTCTGCTAGGATTTGATAGGAACACGTTCCATGCACTTCCAACGGTCCATTTTGTTACCAGATGCTCAGGTCTCAAATTTGGCACAGCTGGCAAAGGTGAGAAGTGCCGATGATGTTATAGACCCACGTGTAAAATAGATGTTGATTGTGTCCCGTACCGTTTGTCTGTCCAGTTATTGCCCCATAGAGGTATTCATTGTCTAAAATGTCCTGAACCCTGTCGTGTCTTCGAATCATTGTGAAATATGTAATTTTCTGTTTAGTTCATGCTAAGGTACACCGAGACAGCCAGTCAGGACTGATTTATATAGAGTAGGAATGACAGTCACCAATACCATAGTTGTAGCCGTAGGAAATTTCCTTTCATTGACCTGACGTCTCCTTGGGGTCATCTCAGTCATCCCGGTTGAATATTCATTGTAGCTTCAGAAATGACCCCAATCGAAACTTGATGTTTGTCTTCCTTCTCCTTCCTATCGTCGTGGATTGTGTAGTGCTTGTCCATGTTTGTGTCTGTCACATCCTGTCTTTCTTGTAGACACCTTCGAAACCGGAAAGTAGCACTCCCGTTGAGAAGCCGAAAGCCAGGATCTTCGAAGAGGTGAGTTTCCACGACAGCTGGAGAATTTTATGCCCATAGCTTAAGCGAATCTCTTGCGAAAATCTTGTGATATTTTCTTGTTATTGACATTTTTAATTTTGTGGAACGTTCATCAGTAAAAATAATTGATAGATTTCGTGCGAACTTTATTCTTTGAAACTGAAGTCATATTTAGCCAAACTTGTGAAGTAGCGCAAAAACTCCGAGAGAGAGTCATTGCATCATAGAGACATAAAGTGTTTCGTGGCAGTTTGGTGCAGGGAAACAATAGCCAGCTTTTGTGAAGGCGAACGAGACAAGGGACCCGTAAAAGAGAAAGAGAGTGACGGAAATAGAGGGTTGTTGTTGGCTCGGACCGTGTTTCCCTTGGGAAAGGTCTCAGATGGAATCCAGAATGTGTAGTACCTGGTAAATCCCTCCCCGAATCTCCTGCACAGGATTTCCGCAAAGTCCGGCTCCTAAAAACGCCCAAGATGGAGCGGGCCATGGAAGAGAAGGAAGGCTTGGACGTGGAATTGCATCAGGTGAAGAGGGAAAGCACGCCCGTTTCCGACAAAGATTCCTATCATCTCAAGCCTTTCAAACACGAGTTCAAAGTCGTCGAGGTATTCTTGCGATAGGCTTGGGCTTGAGGTGTGGTCATATGACACGATAAAAAAAATCTATTGGACTGATTTTTTTTTCTTTCCCGGTTCAGTTTTCCGTTCCATGTTTTCCCCGGGTGTGCGTTTTCTCAACGTTTTTTTTTTCCATTTTCGATTTTTGAGTTGCACTTTCGATTTTAATTTTTGAGTTCTGTGAGTCATAAAGCAACGAGACTGATCGCATTGCTGACATGTGCAATCAACGCTCATCTCATAAAAAACAAACGTGTGGCCCCCCATAAAACCTGAAGTTTTCATCTAACAAGGACAATGTGCTCCAAAACGTTTGAAGCGACGTGCCTTGCATAGGATTATAATACTTGGTCCTCTTTCTTTTTTTACATGCATATGCCATGCAGCCAAAGAAAATCGAAGCAGTGGTGAGTGATCTGAATTTATTGGTCAAATGACGAAGAAAAAAACCTACAAAAACTCCATGTATTCATTCACAATGGGCTCTGTCTGCCCTGGAATGCTTTCCAGGACTTTCGTAAGGTGGTACTCCAAAAGACGCCCAAAAAAGAAAAAGAGGAAGAAGAAGAAGTATCTGATATTGCCCTGAAAAGCGTCCAGAAGCCTCAAAGCGAGCTGCAAATCCCCGAAAAGGACAAACCCCGTTTAGACACTCTGAAGCCGAAAGAAGGCAAAATAGGAGAATGGAATAGGGTCGAAGAGAGAAGGGCGTCTCAGCCTAAAACCGCTTCGATCAAGGAGGTACTCGTTCGATACGCCCGTGACGCGTTGTCTCAGCGTCTTTCACCACGATAATAGTCACGACGGATAATAGACGATGTAGGCCCCGTGGGGGGAAAAAACCGAGGGGCATAAACCCGGATCATCGCGAATTATAATGAAACTAATGAAACTTTTCTCTCCCGCACAGCATTCGGAGCTATCACTTTCCTCCCCTCACCTGCACTGTAGTTTCTGTAGTTTCTCTCAATTCATAAAAAATTTTGTTGTTGATTTTTCTTGATCATATCCTCAGTTGGAATGCCGTAACAGGACTAATGCGGTACATCTTTCAAATTGCATCATTTCCTTAGGCTAGACATCTCTTTAGTGCTGTTTCTTACAAGATGTAAACTTCACGCAGCCTCTTCTTAGATATCTTAGATATAATGCATGCACAGTATCTAAATAGTTCGGTGATGCACCCTACAGTCTCAAGATGATATTGCTTTGCAGAGGATTTAGTAGCTTCATTCAAATTATTAGTTGCATAGTTCTTCTGTATGGAAGTATGACAGTTCGTCGTAGAGTTAACAGAAAAAGAATAGGAAAGGATAACAGAGATAATCGCAGCGTTGAGTCATCCCCAACTTCATGAAACTGATCAAGCTCAGTTGATGATGCAAATAAATTTGCAAACTAAAATGCCCCTGCCATCTCTTTGATATCGACTTGTCTCGAATTATGACGTCACAGTCAACGTCCTTAACCCTTTCCAGTCCAGTGATTCGATTAATAATCACTCCTTTTGAAATTCATTTTCGAACATTCTAGGTCATAGTTTTCAATTGGAGTCTCGAAGTCTTGGTCTTCGTCCAGTATTTCTTCCAGAGTTGGCATCCTTGCAAGTAATTTTGAATGCTCCTACCATCTGCAGAGAGAATTCCCAACTAGCTCTCAACACGCAAAAAAATATGGGCTGGAAATGGTTAACGGCTTGCTGAGCTGACCCTTCCTTTGGGGAATTTCCCTCTGGGATCATCTTTGGTATCGATAGGGGAAATAGCAGAAATAGATTCATACTGATCCATCCTCATTTCTCAATCGACATCTTTAATTCCATTCCATTCAACCAAGTTGATGATATTAATTTTGTCTCTTTCTTTCTGCAGCCGAAGAAGGAGCCTCCGACGGTGAGTTGAAATTTCTTCGCTTATTCCCCTTCCTCCCTTTCATCCGCAATAGACTATCTGGCTTTGTATCGTAAAGTTCCGTAATCGGGGAAAACGTATGCAGATTTTATATGCGATCACGACGAGGATTGCATGCGGGCATCACTTGCGCCAAAACAGGCTTGGAATGAGAAAATCTCGGATGCTTCTCCCTCGTGACATGATCATGAGAAGGACTTATGCACGCACACACACACACACGGTGCACATTCCATTGAAGGAGGGGGAGAGAAGAAAAGAATCCAGCGTGGCAAAGCTCCAAAGATGCAGAGAGAGGGAGAACGAGAGAGACCTTGGGCTCCCGAATCCAGCCGCAGCTATTTCCCCACACATGCATACACACTCACATTTCTTTTCCCGTTCACACATCTACCCAGCATTCGTCTCCTACCTCTCATGAATAATCTCTTGAGCTCTTCCAGCCTTGAGGTCCCATCTGCTAGGGATCGTGTCGACCATATTCTCTCTCCCCATGCACAAGAATAGATTTTGTAGTGAAGTCTTAGTAAAATGTAATTGCGATTATGGCTTGGAGAGCCTCATTGCTCGTGACGAAGACTCGCTTTGCAATATCTTCAGGTGGCATGCTATTCGCCGCTGCCAAATGCCTTCACGCCAGACATGCATCGTTAACGGTGGCATTGCAATTCATTACTATTAACGTTAAAATCCGAAGGTGAGTTCCGATTGTGATTAACGATCGGAGCACAAACGAATTTTTAAAATTAAGATTACTATAAATGAGTGAGAAACTATACTTGATTACAATCCGACTGCGCAACCCTGCTTCACACCCGACAGATAACCTTCGGAATAAAAAAAATTACCTGAATGAGAGAGGAAGAGAAAGAAGAGAATCCCATTGAATCCTAAACGGCTAGAAAACCCTTTAACACGTTGGCGACAATGCGTCCTGATGCCAGGATGCAGATTTTTTTTTCAATGAATACCCTCTGGAACTGCTGAGAACGTTCCAGAAGACTATGATTTCGTAATTACTGATAAAAATTCAAAAAAATTCAACATTAAAAAAAAACTCGGCAAAAAAAATGTTTTCTGGGACCATGCGTCCTGATGGCAGGACGCATTTTTTGACAAAAAAAATGCGCGTGGTCCCACGCGGCGGACAAGCAAAAATAGGCTGGTCGTCAACGTGTTAAGAAAATCAGATCCATGGCGAAATCACAAAGTTCTGTTCGATTAATTACATTATTGCTCTGTTTCGCCCCACGTCCAATCGTATTCGAATTGACTTAGTAGGCGTCGATTTGCAAAACCACGCAGAAGCATCAAACAGGGAGCGATAACAGGTGGTGCAGATCTGTAACCATCGTCTTCCTTAAGTCAAATTCGTTTAGTGAATCATTTAAGTCATTTCCCATCCGCCCATGTAGTTTCTTTTGTAACGGGTTTCACGCCCCAGATCAATTGATATCAGCAATGAACTCCTCGTGATGTTCATCGCAGGGTGAGAACATGCTGGAGACGAACTTAGTCTCGTTAATATTTGGTTTTGGAACCTTCATTCGACTGATCGATCCAGTCCTTTAGGGGTCAAGGTTCAAGGTTCAAGGTTTTGGTAGGAATGCAAAATTTGCCCCTTTTGGCATGCTGCGTCAAAGACCAACGTTCATATGAGATTGGCTTCCAAGGACAAATATTTTTGTCGGGGCATATCCATCCACTGCCTATTTATTTGCAGTTATATTACCTTCTTTTTTGGTTTATCCATGAACTCCTAAAAGCGACGGAAACCAAAACGATTATGGTGGTGGCCGAAATTATGGCATCCCTGGATTTTTTTTAACTTTGATTTACTTTAGTTACTTAATGCTTATAAATTCTGCATGAGATACTGCACTTATTATAATATTTAATTTCTATGGATTTTTGTCAATTTTTATTGGTATTGTTTGTTATTTAGGCATTGACTTTATTCGAAAATTATATATTTTCCATTAATCAAGATGTAAGGAACATTTCCATTGATATTTATATCGAAATCAGGAGCTAAAACGATTTATTTCTGGTATTTTTTATTACAGAAACATCACACAAATGTTTAATACGTGTTCGTCTCCTTGGAATATTTTAAATTCCTCCCATAGACACCCATGACACGGCATAACATGCAGTGTTTCACTGTGACAGCCCACAATTATGATCAGATAAGAACTGGCGTATTTTCTGGATATGGCTCGTTTTATTGCTAAGTAATGGTTGAAGTAAGGACAGATCATCCTTTTTTATCATATAATAAAAGTTTATGCACCGCATTAGCAATGTCAAGGAAATGTGAAGTTCAAGGCAATGCAGTAATTTTTGCCTCTGCGGTACATCATCATTCACAACTCTGGTAAATAAGCCATTCCTCAACCCGAATCTCATAAAGACTTCATGCAACTCGACGACTTTCCCCTTGTTCTTCTGTTTTCGTGGAATTAGAAAAACCTACCACACTCCTCGCCATCGATGATTCTCTTGTTAAATGTATGGATGATGTATCTCGTCGTTAACTTCCCTAACGAGTAGTCGACTCAACAGGTCTAAATGTCTTACATACGAGAGTCCACGTAGTTCCTCTATCATTTTGGTATCCCGGCTCTGAATCCTCTCCATCGCCGCTGAATCGATCTCATTTGCATGCATTCAAAATTGAACATAGTTCTCGATAGGGTAGTGCGGCATACATCGGAAGAGGAACGCGCGAGCTCTTTTTGCCGATAGAATTTCCATTGCATTTAGGATACTATTTAGAATGCTTTGCCACACTAGCCCTGTCGTTATTGTGATCAATGCGAAGAATCTTGTATTTACTTTCATTGAACTCCATGAGCTCTTCATTTTATTATTTTTGTCCGAAAGCTCCAAATTCTCGGCTCCCGTGTAGTGCATAAACTTACCTCGTACTTTCGCGTAATCGGTAATTTATTAATTTTCCTACCGAAACCTTGATCTAAATCGCTATTGTAAATGGAAATGGTCCAAAGCTATAGGGGACTCCACTTTCAACTTCCGCCGAAATTTCGGTATTTGCAAATACTTTGCTTTTTCCTGAAAAAGTACGTGATATTCCTGAAAAAATTAACTTAATTGAAGTCGAAAGATTTGGGTCGTCGACATGACAATGTCGTCGACGAAACTCAGCTTGCAAAGGCTCTTTTCATATTTAGACTTTTCTTGCTTCTATATTTTTTGTCTTCGAGACTGACAATTAACCGACTGACAATGTGCCGTCTCAAAACGGTATATCCATTTTGATGGACGTTAATTATTTCCCGCGAGGCTTTTCTTTCGACTGGTTCAGGAGAACGTGCATTAGTACGTGATATTTGCGAATCGTACTGCTTCGCTTGACTAATTTGCAGCGAAGACGTGGGTCATTTGCAATGTCTTAGTGTAGTACGGAAATTAGACTGAGAAAATGAACCCATCGTCACTGAAAGTTAGTTCTTCATCTCCGTTTGGTTCGATTTACCTTTATGCCTTTATTTGCCTTTGTACATAATTACGACATATTAGGCCTTTACTTGAGAATATATGCGGAGCGAGGGTATTAAAAGGACACTCCAGGTTCTCTTACAGCTTCCAGGATTAATTCGGGGGTTTTGCGGTGAGCAAGTGATTTACACCTGGTGGGGCTTTGTTCTATTTTATCCCTTGTTCTAAAATATTTCTGCCGCACGAATGGCGAAATTTAAGTCGTCCGTGAAAGTAGGTCATTTCTTCAAGGGGGGCATTTAAATCAGAAGGAAAAAAAAACAGAAAAACCCAGTGGCACAGTTTATGTCTGAAAGGAAGCGAACATCGCCAACTCTTTGGGGGAAAAAAGGATGAGGTGGGAAGAAGATTCGCGGACAAGAGAGGCAACTATTGAGGTAGATGAAAGGGAAGAATGCAGTGGGGGTTGTTCTTGGAACTCCGTTTCAACAGGTACATTCAACTGCATTGAGTCCGTAGAAATAACTCCCGTCTCCTCTCGCGCATTCATCGGCGAGAATGGTAAACATGCGGCGATGATTCACATCACCATATAAAGACCGATGACTTCGTTTCGTGATTACTGCGTTGCCCTCTTCCGCCGGAGCCGATTTCCGCAGACGGTTTGTTAATTGGCGACACATGATCCACCATACTCGCACTTTCCGTCGCACAAACGCCACACTTTCGTTGTTACACACAGAGATAAATAATCCATGAAGCCCAAAGTCACACATTTGACTCTTTGGTGTCAACAGGCCTTGTATTCTGTCAATTGAGCATTTAATGGCGCTCGAACTTCAAAGGGTTAATGTGCTGTTCGCCTTGACTTTCTCGTATGGTTGTTTAGAACGAGAAAGGTTACCCTAAGAAAAAATAGGAAGAATTAGGTTCACACGGGGACTTTTTGCAAGGGTCCTACTTAATGCTGAGACGACTCAATCGCATCGCCCTGTTGACAAGTAGGCTTTCTTCGTGGAAATCGCGCCCACCGTTGGATATAGAAGGACTTATATTTCGTGTAACATGATTCCAGGCTGTGCCTTGAAAAGCCCTCGCAGCCCCTGCAACTAGGGCATTCATTTCCCTTGGAGAAGCCTGCATGCAATCTTCGTTGGTGAATACCCATATGTTCTTCCCGTTTCTGTAAAAAAAAAAATTACTTGGAATAATTGCTGAGCTCTTCCCTTTGTGTTATGATAGAACCATGAGGTTTCCCTGTCAAGGTTTTCCATGGTTTCCCCAATCTCATAATGTGTGTTCTCCCATTTTTTCTTTCAGAAGAAGCCGGAACCGAAGGATGTCGTAAGTACTTTCTCCTTCTCATAACAAATACCCAATTACACGATGATATTCGCTGATGCCCATATAATCATCCGTGCGCAACATTAATTTTACATTCTCTGAGTGGAAATGGATGTGACAAATATGATGTCCTGCATTAGTGACTCAGCTGTCATGTGGTTCTCATGCATGCTAACGAAAGGTCCTCATACATAGTGAGTGAGATGTTTGATGGTTTTTTTTCCAGTAACAGTTCATGGGTTTGAATGTGTGTGTTTTACGTAGCTGAACTCAGAAGAAGCGTGTGCTAATCGCATGCCAATATCCCGACGTTCATCAGTGGCAAGTATTGACTCTTTAACGAGCGGTCAGATTGCATGCGAATCCCCCCCGATCCCGACCATCAAACTGGAACGCAAGGCAACGATGCTCTCGGATGAGATGAGGAACCTGCTCGACCGATCCCCGAGCCCAGATCCGAACAGCAGTTCCGAAGACGTGTCGATTCAGGAAAAGCCCCGCCGATCCAGCCATTCCGGGATGCACTGGACCCCTCAGCGATTCCTTTCCATGCCGGGACTCAGGTCAATGAGACGCTCCTCGGCCCCCAACGTCCGCTTGGAGAGCGATGGCATTATAAAGCGGAATTTCCAGCGGTGCTTCAGCCAAGCCCCCAGAAGCGAGGACGTCGACGAGGACGAAGAAGACGACGAAAACGACGACGACGACGACGAGGACGAGGAAGACTTGGAAGGGAGTTGCGACTCCATCGACAACAACATGCTGGCGGTGAAGATGATGGGAAGGCGGGCTTCCGTCATCAGATACCTTCAGGAAAAGGAAACCATACCGGGTGCTTTTCGTCCTCCTCAAAATTATCGTCTCAACCTCCGCCGGGGAACTTATGCGGGAACGGACCCGCGTTTCTACGCCAGCACCCAATCCTTACCGAGTCTGGGGCAACATCGGAGATCCATTCAGCACGGCTCTCCCCCAGCCGGGTTGAGAAGGCCTTCCATATCGAGATACCTGCTGATGAAAGGGGCCTTGACTCACCCGGAGACACCGCAGGAAACGCCTCCGGAAGGAAGCCCAGACCACAGTCCAAAGCACAGCATTTCCGAGACGACCGGCTCCAATTCCCGTTCGAGTTTCGACGGCGGCACTAACGTCTTCAAAAGCATCATCAAGGTCGTCCTCGATCGCCCCCCCTCCTTGATCTTCCCCTCTTGGAAAGGTCTCTCTCTGGGCAGGTACAGCGTGACGCTGGAGGAATTAGAGGAGATGTACCAGGTATTTTCGTGTGTCTGCTGCATGAGATCCCATAGCTCACTACTCCGCACTTAACCACCGGTGAGACCTCGTGCATGAACTCACAGCACACGACGCAAAACCACAGTTGTAAAAGCATCGCTTAGGTCACCTGCACTGCACCTGATTCGGCTCCTGTTCCCCACAGCCAAAGATCATACCCCCGGAAATCAAAGAGCCGGATTCGAAAGAGATGAGTCCGAAGCCGGATTCTAGACGTGGATCCCTGGCCCCCGTGATGGGACGAAGGGGGTCTCTCATACCCCCCGAAGTTATGGAACGAAGGGCCAGTCTTATCATTGCAGATGATGTAAGTCCTCTTGTCCACTTGCCTCCATTTTGCACTGCTTTAAACACACCCACCCCAATAAAAAAAAGAGGAATTCCTCGAGTTCCTTCATCAATGACAGTGGTAATCAGATAAGGGGTTTAAATTCGCGATTTAAAAATTCCGCAGGCTGAGGGAATTTTCGGTAGATTGCACCGGCTTGGCAATTGCCTTGGATAATTTTCACCCTGCCATGGATTGCAATGATCGCCACGGCTTCGTACTTGGCACTCCTGCTTGATGACACAAACAAGACGTCTACCAGTGCTGTTACCTGCAGTTTAACCCTGCCACACGCATGAAAGTTCGCTTCGGGCTCGTGCCGTTTCACGCCAAGTATCAGTAGATGGATTCGAATTGATTACTTGTATGATCATGAATTTATTCGATTTTGACTGTAATCTCAGCTGCACCGGTTCATCAAGCAACTTTGATTGAAGGACAAAAAAATAAGTAAATAATAAATAATAAGTAGTAATGTAGTAGAGTCTCTCTCCCCTTCCCCTGTGACTGGCGGGAAACCCTTCCCGTCGGCTATAAAGAAAAAAGAAACATCTATAAAGAAAAGAGGCCAGCATCGGCCGATAAAAGGCATTCCCTAAATAGAGAAGGCAGTAGACGCAGCAGTGCACAGGGCAAGTGGAGGAGATGTGCGAGTATGTGAATGTCGATGGAATCTCGTCCACAGAAGGGCCTGACCATAGACGCAGAAACAGGTAAAACGCGAAAGCTCAGAGATGGCGAGGTGCTCGAGGTCAAGCAGGTGAGCCACACACGCCAAAAAAACGGGCCAAAAACGATTGCACCGGCTTGCCAAAATGCTTGCACGCGTTAGATCCGCTCGTGCGACTTTCCACGTTCTGCAGAACCTTGTCACCCTGTCCCGAGACGCAGAAGTTCCATCGAGAAACTCTTCGGTCGTAAATTCGAACTTCTGCGTCGAAATGCCATTGATTTTTCGTGCCGATTGTCTTTCATCATTGTCACTGATGCTATGATCTTTTCCTCGTCGCTCTTGATTGCAGACTAAGCTGCGTCCTGGTGAGCTCCCAAAAGTTGAGGTGAGAAGGAGAAACAAAAATTAAGGAACTAAAATGAACTTTTAAGTTGATCCTGAGTTCGAAAGAGTGTTTCTTTTCCGTCATGCTTGCTTGTTCCTTTTGTTTCCTCAAAGCGGGATGCAACTCGTTTATTTCTTTCGTTTTGACGACACAACTCATGGCTCACCTCGATTTTTTTTACCTGCACTTTTTTTTTTTTCAAACCAGGTTCATGGCATCACCCGTTGAGTTTTGTCCTGCTGTTTTTGCTTCACTCACTGTTCTGTTGTTTCTTTTTTTTCGGTCATGCTCCTCATTTTAGGCTGGCAAACTTCGGCCTGGTGAAATAGCTGACACGAAGGTGAGACTTGATGTAGGAGAGATAACGACTTCATTACACCGATTATCTCTCCCTGACTTTCCACGTTGAGGTCCCTCGATGCCCCCTCCCAATTTATATATATTTTTTAATACATTATAAACCAATATATATATATATATATTTATTTATATTTAAATAATTATTTCAACCGACTCATCGAGGACCAGGATGTGGAAAGGGTGCCTATGTTATTTTCTCAGTCCTGAGAAGTAAGAGATTCACGTATCTTTTCCTCCTTTATTCTTTTGCCAAACAGAAGAAAGGACCAAGACCTGGAGAAGTATTGGATAAGGTCAGGCAAAGTTTTTCCAAAAGACAGTTTCGAAAGTTTTGCAGGCATGGGAATCCATTAGTGCATCCAGAAAGTAAAGAACCTGCAACTTTCCTTTTTCCAGAATGATTTTAATGCACTTAGATCAGAGCGAGATTTGCTAATCTCAGGATTTGCAAATCTCAAGACCATATTGAAAAGTGTGGATTTTCTATGACTGAGGAATTGTTATTAGGAAATCTTTAGTCGTCTGTATATCTCAGTGTCTCTACGAATCTCTCTCCTTCGTAGGACCTCTCTAGAACCTCATTAGGATTTTGAAGTAGGTGAGACGAAATAACATAGAAAAAGGTTTCCTTTCCGGCCCGTTTCAGTTCTCTTCTGTTTCCTCTTCCTGCTTGGTTTTCGCTTCGGTTTGCATGCTGCAAGTCTGCATGGCTTGTCAATTTTTGCTTTGTTTTGGCAAAGATTCGCTTTTGGTTAAGTCTACTATTTATTCCTCATTTTCTTGCCATTTCTTTTTGTCAGTAGACGACATTTGACCTCGATCAACCGATGAATTTTTTCTTCGTTTCTTTTAATAATTACATGCACTTACATTTCGGTTCGACCTACGACGTAAAGTAGAAATGTATACTGAAACACGAGTCATTTACTTTTACGTTCTAATACAAGTTTCGACGTAGAACGATATTTTTTTGCACAAGTAGAAATGTTAACGAACGAAAGTGACGAGGGTCGGGAGCTAGTCGCTTTAATGCCTTTTGGGGGTGCGAAAACAGAGGCGGAGATCGACTCAGGCCGAGATCAGACGGCCGAGCGTGAGCGAATTGGAGTCGAAGCCGTCGACTCCTCTCAAGGGCCTGGGACCCCCCGGGACTCCGGCTGCCATCGTCGATGCGCTGGAGAAGTACACCTGCGTTGAAGGTCGGTGACCTTTGCTAGATGGCCTTTGCTGGGGGGGAGTTGGTGGCTGAAGTTCGTTTCTTTCCTTTCAGGCGATAATGCTTTCATCACCGTTGGGGTCGAGGGCAACCCTGCACCCAGTTTCAAATTCTACAAGGTGCTCTAGAGTCTTTCCCAGACTTCGATTCTTTTCGAGACGCGATGACCGCACGTATCACGTTTCCGTTCGGCATCTAGGGAATCACGGAGATCCAAGAAAGCGGCCGTTATAAATTCATCACAGATGGAGAGACGAACACCATCACGCTTTGCATCAGAAAGACGAAGGCGAACGACGAGGACCCCTACACCGTGAACGTGTCCAACCCTCACGGCTCCGACTCGGCCGAAATCATGCTCTACATCTCAGGTATAAAAAGCACCAAAAAAAAATTCCCTCACCCGGAAGCTAGAAAAAAACGGAAATGACGGAATGGGACACAGGTTCGGAGGGCATGGACTTCCGAGCCCTGCTGAAGAGAAAGAGATACTCCGAATGGGACAAGGACAAAGGCGATCCGGATTGGGGAGACCTAAAAAAGACCGAAGAGGAAAAGAAACCAATGCTGAAGCACGTCGAAAAGGTAAAGAAAGCCCTTCATTTACCTCTCTAGATTATTTTCCCTCGAGGTTCTTGAATTAAATTTCTGCTCGGACTCGAGACGTTTCCATCGACCACGACGACTTTCACGACTGAAGTTCATTTTCGTGACGACCCTGAATTTCACGATGAGCTTCGGCTCCAATCGCATGCCTCGAACGGTTTGTTCGTAGAGTAGCGAATTCTGACGAGACGACCGGAATCAATGTGCCCTTTTTTTTTGACGGAATTGATAAAGGACATAATGACGGTGGATGTGTTCCCCTGAATCCTTCAGGCATCGCGGAGAAACTCCCTGGCAGAGATGATTCCCGACTGGCCCAAGCTTACCAAAGTCCAGCAGTCGCAGTCTATCGAGGTCTGCCAAAATCGATGAACCGATCAATCGATCACCGATTGCCTGAACCCTAGAATCTCCCACTATCACGAAACAACGCAGGTCGCAAAACTCCACCGATAGCGCGGGGTGTTCCAAAAGTCCCTATCTATTTGAAATCATTTTATTCCATATTCATATTTTTTTTGTAAATGTTAAATCCCTTTCTTGTACGTAATTGCCCTCCAAAAATAAAACACTTCGGATTGTCTGCCGCTATCCCGACCTATCGCGATTGTTCACCGTTGAAGGACGTCCCTTCACACTTCCCATTGCTTAGGCGCGAATTTGGGAAAATTGGGAAAATTGGGAGACCTTGTGTAGCCCCTGTGGACTGACACGTGCCATTGCATTCCTAATGCGGTATTCTGGGTCCACGAAGCTGTCCGCAATTTTTCTGTACCCGCAGTTCCTGACAAACCTTAATGCAAAAAAATTCCGAAAGGGGGGAGAGGGGAGGAGTGAGATCTGGGGATCGTGATACTCATTTTTCAAAATACGCGTGAGGAGAGTGGTTGATATGTTCAGTTGCAGTGAACATTTGCGGAATGTCTTCCTCGGGCTGCGTTCAAATGCCCCCTTACAGCCTCCCTTACAGTCTCCCTTACAGCCTCCCTTACAGTCTCCCTTACAGCCTCCCTTACAGTCTCTACTTCATGTTTGTTTGCAAGATCTCGAATTGTCTTGTCTGTTGATCACTATTTTCTTGATCTGTGGACAACCTCATTGCGAATTTCACCGCGTGACTTTGTCTGCAACTTCCAGGTGACACCCTCAATTCGTTGTTTTAAGGTCCACATAATGACCAGAAGGTTGTCAATCTTATTGGTCTAATGAAATGTGTACTTTCTGCTTGTCCCGTTAAACAGAACCGGAAAATGTTAGAGTACAAAAATAGATAGATAGGGACTTTCAAAACACCCTGTAAGAATACCCCGGAATCTCACTAAGACCGAGACACATTTCCCCCGGGTAGCTAATGGTTCCTCGATTTCATCCAGAACTGTAATTATCGCCATATGAATAGAACCCGGAATGCCATGCCACACACCTCTCTAACAACACTGCCCATTTAACCCCGAAATCCGATAGCGAACAAGGACTCCAATCACCAAACACGAGACTCACACATCTCACACATTCACACCGTTTTCCCCCCATGCCACACATCCCACCATTTCGATGTCTGACATGCAATCTCATGCTTTCGGTATCACAGGCACGTAGCCAGCAGCCCAGGTCTTTGGCAGACCTCATTCCCGATTGGCCGAGCCTTACTCCCTTCATTAAGGTTTGAGGAATTTCCTCGACCCATCTTTTCCCCCTTCCGAGTCTCCCGCTTCACTTAACCCTCCTTCCCGCAGACTGATAAAAACCATCGCCGAGAGCGACTTCATCTAGATAATCTAGTGATAGACCGGGTTGACCCCCTTCCACGAGTGGGATCCCCTCGCATGATCAGATCTAGAACCTGTAGCGAGTATAATAGCGAGTAGGATTGTGGAGAAGGTCTTGGGCATGTTTTTAGCTTGTAGAGAGGAGTTTGGAGAATAGGAGGCCTTCCCTGGCAGAAATCATTCCCGACTGGCCAACCCTTCAGCACTGGGATGAGGTTAATCCGATGATCTTTGCTTAATCTTCCTCTCATCCTGTCGCTCATCGTCTTCCTCTCCCTGTCTCATCAGCAAACGTTCGAGTCTGACAGATAAACAAATTTTGCATACATTTTGGCAACCCCCGACCGTTTGCTGATCGCTCTAGTGATTTAACTCCTCCTCGCGTTTGACTAACAAGTGTCTGGTGTGCATCCCTAGTGTATGATGGTGATGTTATAGGGTAAACACTTAGTGACCACCATCCAGGTCAAGTATACAGTATACACAGATTAATGGGTGAGTCGAAAACAGTAGAATAAATGGAATGTTAGCACGTAGTGGACCAAAAACGAACACTGCTGGACAAGCCAGACGCTCTTCTCTATCCTCTGTCCTTCTTCCGGACTATTTTTTTGTCCGTTTTTACCCTTCTTATTCTGTCCCGTGAAGATTTTTTTTACTTTGGACTCGGTTCGTCGAGGCTCTTCCATCTCCCTTTCCGTTTCTTCCCCTCCCGAATGAACCCAGGGAAAATCTTCTGGGAAAATCCACCGCGTTCATTTCCTTTGTTTTGTATCGTCTCTGGGTTCCCCGGCCTTCGTTTCCGATTGAGTTTCTCGATTGAGTTTCCTCCTCGCAACGCCATGGAGCCACGCATCATCACACACAGCAGTATCGTCAGGTGTACACCACACAGGAGATGGCAAAAGGCATTCGGAATCCAGATTTCTCACACGGAGACTTCTTTTTTTCCCGATTCCAACAGAAACAAGAGCAGTGGATGAAGCCACTGGTGGATTTGAACGTGAAGGAAGGGAAGGAGCCGAGGGCGACCTTGGAGGCCATCTTCTCGAAGGAAAACTGCAAGGCCAGGTGGCGATTCCGTACCGACGTGAGTCAACAAAATTGCTTCTCGAATTTGATGATCAGGGCTTAAAATGGGTCCTGTGACACTCGGAAACGTGGAATGGTGAGCGTGTCGGATGATCTTTCAGGAGATTTTCAGCGGACCAAGGTACATGATCACGATGGAGGGGGCACTTCATAGACTCGTGATCGAAAAGCCGAAATTGGACGATACTGGCAAATACACGATTGAATGCATGGGGATACCCTGCTCCGCTCATCTCACAGTCGAAGGTCTTTATTTGCATGATTTTTCCCCTTATGAGAATTTTTTGTAAATTAGAACTCGTTCGGGAAGGTGATTATTTTCTGTTACAGAGCCGGAGCCTATATATCACTTCAGCCGACCGTTAGAGCCGTTGATCGACGGTTACTTGAACAAGGACCTGGAATTAGAATGTTCCGTGAACAACGGGAAAGCCATGGTGCAGTGGTTCAGGGGGAAAAAGAGGATCGAAGTACGTCATTTCTTCGTTCTGTTTTGATGTTCACTCGAAAGAGAGAGAAAAAGATGAGAATGGATGAGGGATCTTGATCTTGTAGGACTTGGAAAAGTTCGATATCAGCAAGGATGTGCTGGGGAACTGCAAATTGATTATTAAAAATGCTCAAATCGAGGACTCTGGGGAGTACTCGTGTCGGATCTTCAATCAGAAGGACAAAACGGTGGCCAAAGTCACCATCATCGGTATCTCGTTTTTCTTATCTGCGTCACCATGATGGAATATCGACAGCGTCTCGACGATGTCGTGTCTTTCGCAGAGAAAATGTTCAAAATCGCCAGACCCCTCCTCAGCAAGATGGTGGTGGAGAGAGAAAAGGTGACACTGGACTGCGAGGTGGATCACGCCGAAGCGAAGGTCACCTGGTTCAAGGGAGACCAGGAGCTCAAGGAGGACAAGAGGTCTGCTTCTTTCCTCCTTCCTTTCCTCCTTCGGAATGGTCTGATCGTTGCGAACGGCCGGTTCGTTTAGGATTAAAATCGTCGTGGAGGGGAAGAAGAGGAAGCTGATCATCAAGGAGGCCAAGATGGGGGATGCCGGACAATATTTCGTGAAGACCAATGCCGACTCCTCCGACGGCGAGCTCATCGTGGAATGTAAGGAAGGAATGCGGTCTGGAGCGAATCTGAATCGAGTGTCAATGCGAAATCATTTTTTTTTTAAGATGCCAACAAGTTCTTGAAGAAACTACAAGACCAGAGTGTATACGAGAGAGACAAGGTGATCCTGGAAGTGGAAATGCAGGATCCCACAGCCGTCACCGAATGGTTCTTCAACGGACAACTCATCCAAGAAGGGGGAGAGTAAGCTGAATCCTATCAGTTGGCATTTCAGATCGGAAATGCATCGTTTCAATGGTGTCTCGTTTTCGTGCAGCTTCGAGATAAAGAACCTGGGCGGAGGGAAACATCAGCTGATCATTGCAGCTGCGAAAGCAGAGCACGAAGGCGAATGGAAAGTGGCAGTTAAGGACATGTCTTGCTCGGCTCAATTGAAAGTGGGTGAAGGGGAAAAAGCCCCCGTCATTCAACTTGAAGGGGACATCGAAGGCCCTTGTGACCGACCCCTGCTCTTCTCTGTACCTTACAAAAGTGCGTTTCTTAAAAAAATGTATCAATTTATTAATTTATACCATTGTGAAGAAGAGTTGCTTTCAATAACATCCCCTCATTTTTCTGAAAAAAAAACAGTCTTCGGACACAGACAGTCCCAGGTCGAAGCGAAGCTGGTGAAAGATGGGAAGCCGCTGAGTCTGAAGGACGTGGAAGTCGTGGTCAAGGAAGATCGGGTCGATTACCGATACAAGAAGCCGCTGAGAGAACTCTCGGGGCTCTATCAGATCAAACTCTCCAATGCCAGGGGAGAGGATGTGAAAGATGTCACTATCACCATGCAAGGTAAAATTTCAAACTCATTTCTGTTGTTCTTCGTGGTTCACAGAGAGTACAAAAATGTTTTTGGTTTTTCCGAAAGGGAAGGCAGGGCTTGCCTTGGTTTCCGCCTTTCGAACACATTCGAACTGTTGTTAGCATCTGAATTACTGTGAAAAGTGCATGCCGATTTTCCAAAAATTTTCTATTTATTCCAAGGTAATTCAGTGATTTCTCGATATAATTTTGTCGTGTAAAGAGAAATAAGTCATGCAGTCGAGAAGAGTCGTTTGTTGACGTTGCTGGGAAATCGAAACCTATTCCTCTTGCAGACGTGCCGAGTATACCATTAGACGTGGAAGTAAAGGACATTTTCCACAACCGTTGCACGCTGTCGTGGAAGCCGTCAAAGGACGACGGAGGAACCCCCATCATCCATTACGCGGTGGAAAGGCAAGACATGGGCGTGAAGGGAGGCTGGTACACGGTGCACGAACTCTCCCCGGAGCACCCGTGTAATTTCACCTGCACCGACCTCACGGCGAGGAAGGAGTACAAGTTCAGGATCCGGGCCATGAACAAGCTGGGTGGGTCGGAACCCGCAGTCTACCCCAAGGTCGTCCTGGCCAAGGATCCCTGGGACGAGCCGGGGAAAGTCGGAAACTTGGAAGTGGTCGATTGGGACAGGAAACACGTGGAGTTGAAGTGGACGAAACCCGAGAGCGACGGCGGGGCTCCCCTCACGGGATACGTGATCGAGTACAAGGCGAAGTTCGACCGAGAATGGCAGCAGGCCATGTCGGTCCAAGGCGGAGACACCCTCACGGCTTCCGTCGAGGGCCTCAAAGAGGGCAGCACCTACGAATTCCGGGTCAGGGCCGTGAACAAGGCCGGACCTGGAGAACCTTCCGACCCGACGAAACCCATCATCGTAAAGGACAGATTCGGTGAGCAAGCACGCAATGATGAATGCCGGAGACATTCGAAATGCTGAATTTCGAGTTTTCAACTTTTTTTTGTCTCCAGTGAAGCCTTTCCTGATCGACCAGCTGCAGAACATCGTGATCAAGAAAGGTAACATCATCAAATTCGACATCAAATACGGCGGGGAACCCACACCGGCCGTCACTTGGATCAAGGACGGAGAGGAACTCATCAACAAAGGCGACAAGTGCGTTTCCCCTCCATCCCTCATTTATCACAACTACTTACTTAATGGGTGGGGGAAAAATCACGTGAGGGCGGATTGTTGACGGGACAGGTTCACCTTATTTGCAGCCCCGATCTTCCCAAGAAGCTCTTGGATACCATCGACAGGTTTTTGCCTTCTCTCGAATTTGTGTCCCCCTTTTATTTTTCTCTTCCAGCACCTTATTCTTTTCAAAAACCCATTTTACTTTTTTTTATTATAAAAAAACACTATCATACCACTCACTCTGTCGACCGACCGTCGGCGGAAACAATGAACGAATTGGAAATATTTGAACCAGCTTCATAAAGTTCCCGTGATGGAACAACGTCTCACTCTCGTAGTCTAGTTTCTTGTCGTTACGGTGTGAACTAGCAGAAAGTACTTGACAGTACTAAAACTGGGGATTATGGGTTTGCTCCGGGATCTTAATATTTTTCATAGCGAGAATATTGATTTCAAGTTCTTTCAAATATTTTTCCCAGCTTCTTTTCGGTTCCATTATTTCTTTATTGTTGTCTCGATGATGCCGCATGCTTTTGATTAACAAGATAGGTTTTCTGTCGTGCTCACAACTTGCATGAACAAACACCTCGCCAATCAGACTGAACAGTTAGCTCGGACCGCTTCTCATTAAAAAAAAGCAATAGAAGATTCTTTAGATACACTACGTGATAGAAGAAACGCTTTTTCTATCACGTTAGTTCAAGTGTGAACTAGAACTGTTGAAAACAAAAATGCTTCTCTAAATAAAGTTCCATGTCGCAGCAGTAGTAAATAGAAGCAAGCAATTAAACAGTGACAGTAGAGAAACCGAGACGTCGACCGGGAAGAGTCAGAAAAAAAAATCGCCTGTCACAGCGTCTGAGACGAGTTCATCCCTGTGCGACAGGACGCTGGTGGAGGTGTACGACCAGAAGAAGAACACCATCATGACGGTGAGGAAGGCGGTGCGGGGGGACAGCGGGCGGTACACCCTCACGCTCAACAACAGCTTCAGGGACATGAAGGGGACGTGCAGCGGGTCGGCCGATGTCGTCGTCCTCGGTGAGGACTTCGTGGTCGTCTTGGAGTCTGATTTGACTCGTGTGCGATGATCCTTCCGATCCGAGAACGGATTCTGTTCTTTTTCATTCCGAAGAAATTAAAGGCTAGGTCCAATCGAATTTAATATATGACGAGAATATTTCAAGATCAGTCATACACTGTAAAAAATAATGGTTCGGACTAGAACCCTCAGCTTTCAGAGCGGTTTTTGCTGATCGAGAAACCATTTGGAATGGTTTAAAGTTCACTTCAAAACTATTTGGCATAATGACGCATAATAATTACTTGGTAGCTCTTGAACTATTACGGATGGGGCTCGGCAAGAATCAAGATTTTGTGATCCCTAGAACCATTTTTTTTTTCACGATCTTTGCTTAATAGTTATTCGTGGGAGTGATCATATGAATGTCTCAGATCGTAGAATTGATCATCTGCCGTGTCAAAGTCCTCAGATCCTGGTAACTCCAAGAGTTGAGCAGTTTCAGCTCGTGTAGGCTTGACTCCCCGAAAATGGTTCTATAAAGGTTTAATCGAAAATGGTTCCAATCCGGACCTTTGCTTTTAGAGAGTAAAACCGTTTTTCACCAAATGTGCGTAATAGTTACCAGTTGGAGTGATCGTCTGACTATTTTAGGTCGTAGCGTTCATGTTCTGCCTTGTTTACGATCTAAGATCGTAGTAGCTCCTGGAATCAGTATCATCTCTTCAACGAAAATGGTTCTATAAAAGTTTCACTCTAGAACCTTTATTTTTTTTTACAGTGTATACTGTGTACCGAATATATAAGATGGAGGAAACTTTCCAACAAGAGCTTTCATTTACTTTCCTGATAGAAGAAATCTCGAGCAATAAAGGGGGAAAGGACAATCCATTCAGATTGAGTGAAAACTGTTTGGTGCTGTCGCTTGGTAACATTTTCCATTCCAATTTGCACGGAAATGCGTCTCCTTCACTTAAAAATGCAATTTCGTTAAGCCGGTCCGATAGAATTAATCGAAACGAACTCCAAGCCTTCTGAACGGGAAAATGCGTGGTGTCGAACAGACAAGCCGTCGATGCCCGGCGGTCCACTGGAAGCCGAAGAAGTCCGAGCGGACCACGTGGCCCTGAAATGGCGGAGGCCCAAGGACACCGGCGGCGAACCGCTCCAGTGCTACATCATCGAAAAGATGGACCTGGAAACCGGACGATGGGTTTCCGCTGGAGAGGCAAGTTCTTTTTGTGCTTTTTATTTTTTTTTTTTTAGGATTAGATTGAAAGGCCTGTTTTCGGGTAGGTGTTGCCGGACAAGGAGAAGTTCACCGTCACGGGCCTAACGGCGAAGAAGAAGTACAAATTCCGGGTGAAAGCCGTGAACAAGGAAGGGGAATCTGATCCCTTGGAAACGGATGCCATCGTGGCCAAGAATCCTTACGGTGTGTTTTCCTTCCTTTTTCCCCACTTTTTTTCCGTTTCGAGCGACAGCTGGAAGTATTTCCCCTTTTTAAGTGAACGTGTAATTGGAATAAAAAATTATAGATTATGGTTTTAAAAAGTGCGAATTGTTGAAGCCAAAACCAGTGAGAAAGTATTTTTAGTTTACTTGCTGTTCAAAAAAATGGTCAAAATTATTGTAAATTTTTATCTCAAGACAAGCAGCGAAGAGTCTCATGCATTTCTCTCATGCATTGAGAGCGTTTCAACCGCAAAAGCCCAGTAAACATTTTAAAGACGAGACTGAAAGAAACAGAGTCGCAGCCGACGTCTCGAGACGACTAAGAGTGCAAAAAAAAAAAATGTCGTGCCTGCAGACGAGCCCGGGGCACCCGGCAGACCCGAGATCGTGGACTACGACAACAAACGAGTGGACCTGAAGTGGGCCCCGCCAGAGAGCGACGGCGGCCGCCCCATCCTCCACTACCTCGTGGAGATGAAGGACAAATTCGCCCCCGATTGGATCCAGGTGAAGCAGACCCCCGACAGCAAGCCGGAGATCACCGTCGGCGGATTGAAGGAGAACATGATCTACGCCTTCAGGGTGAAGGCCGTGAACAAGGCCGGCGTCGGGGAACCGTCTCTTCCCACCGACAATCATCTCTGCAAGCACAGAAACCGTGAGAACTTTTCTTAATTTTTCCTCTCGACCCGAAAGACGCGGGAAAATATGAGACGCGGGAAAACCGTTGCATTTCGCAGTGAAACCGTACATCGAACGGGAGAACCTGAAGAACGTGACGATCAAAGTGGGCCGAAATCACAAGTGGTCCGCGGACGTGAAGGGGGAGCCGCCCCCGAGCATCACGTGGGTCTGGCGGGACGATATCCCTCTGACGGATTCGGAGAGGATCAAGGTCTCGAACGTGGATTATCACACGGATTTTGGGATCCTCAAGTGCCTGAGAAAGGACGCGGGGAAGTACAAGGTGCCCTTGCAATATGCCGCTGATGCCATAACGTATACTGAAGGTGGCGATCCGAACATGGCGATAGATTGGTATAAAAAAGCCATGGAAGTGCAACGTACCGGTGATTTACATTTAGGAATTGGTGATGTGGGGGGGGGGCGGGGGGGGGGGGGGGGGGGGGAAGGGGGGGAGGGTGGAGCAGAATTATAATTCTGCTTCCAAAGTAGGAGGCAGAATCAGGACGATATTTTTTACAATTCTTTGTGTGACGTTCATGGTCCGAAATGGGGCACTTGCCCCCCAAGAAAGAGCCCCCCCAGGATGAAAGCGATTTCGCGTTGTTTAGATGAGCCCGGGAAGCCGGGGACTCCGGAGATCGTGGATTACGACAATTGCAGCGTGGACCTGAAGTGGACCAAGCCGAAGAACGACGGCGGGGCCCCCATCGAGAAATACATCATCGAAAAGAAAGACAGGTGCGTCCCACCGACCGAAATCGATTCGAAGACTCTCATCGAAATCATCGAAATCCGCACATCGATCTTCGCAGGTTCAAACCGGAATGGGAAAAAGCCTGCGAAGTGCCAGGGGAGCAGCTCGAGGCCCACGTGCCGGACCTCAAAGAACGTTCCGAGTTCCAGTTCCGGGTTCGGGCCGTGAACAAGGCCGGGCCGTCGGAGCCGTCCGACCCGACCAACATGCATCTCGTCAAGCACCGATCCCGTAATTATTTTCTTTCGTTCCGTTCTTTATCGATCGAAACGGTGTTCGACTTCGACGGCGTCGTTTAGTGAAGCCGCGGATCGACCGGACGAACCTGAAGCAGACGACGCTGAAGGCCGGGAAAGCGGTGAAGTTCGACGTGAACATCAAGGGCGAGCCCCCGCCGAAGGTCACCTGGATCTTCAAGGACCAAGAGGTAAAAAAAAAGGCCTCGAGTCCGGCCTCGTTCCGATTGCATCGACCCAGAAACCAGTAAAACCGGTCGGTTAAAACCGTTCCAGGTGATCTCGACGGGGAACCTGGAAATCGTGAACGTGGACTACAACACGAAATTCAACCTGACGGACGCACAGCGGAAACAGAACGGGATTTACCTCATCAGGGCGGAAAACGAACACGGGAAAGACGAGGCCGAAGTCGAAATAATCATTCTTGGTGAGAAAAAATTTACGAATGTTGAAACCGTCGAGCGCGTTGAACGCGTTGAACGCCTCGATGTCCCCCCGCAGCCGCGCCCGGGAAGCCGAAGGGACCGTTGAAGGTCAAGGACGTGACCGCCAAGAAATGCACCGTCCAGTGGGGGAAACCCGACGATGACGGCGGGAAACCCATCACGGGTGAGCTCATAAAAACATTTAATTTTTTTATTTAAATATATTTTTTATTTTTTAGTTTTTTATATGATAAAAATGTAAAATGTGCCAATGGAAAATCGTGACGGCTGGAAGCAATTTGCTCAAGTGGAAACGGGTGGGACATTTCAGCCTACGTGGTGGAGAAGCTGGACACAAAGACGGGCCGGTGGATGCAAGCCGGCCGGACCGGACCCGAGGAGCTGGAATTCGAGGTCCCAGGACTCCAGGAAGGCCACGAATACGAATTCAGGGTCAAGGCTGTCAACGAGGAAGGGGAATCCGAGCCACTTCAGACTGATCGCCCCGTCATGGCGAAGAATCCTTATGGTCTGTCTCAGAAGAAATTTATTATATTATATATTTTTTTATTTTTTATTTTGCTACTTGAAATTTTTTTTTAATTTTTGTCGTATTTTATTATCATTTTCTTTTTTTTTTACTTTCATTTTTGAGATCCAAAAGAAAATAAAATTTGAAAAAAAAGCAGAATGGATTCTTCGAATTTAGTAACTCGAACGATGTCGTTCAGATCCACCCGGAAGACCCGGATGCCCCGACATCGAGGACTGGGACGTGGACCGAGTGGACCTGAAATGGGAGGCCCCCAAGTCCACCGGCGGCGCCCCGATCACCGCCTACATCGTCGAAGCGAAGGAGCGCTTCACCGGCGACTGGGAAGAAATCTTCACCTCGGACGGCCCGGACTGCAAGTGCCGCGTGCCCGGCCTCAAAGAAGGCCACACCTATCAATTCAGGGTCAAGGGCGTGAACAAGGCCGGCCCCGGTCAGCCCTCGGAAGCGACGAAACCGCACGTTGCCAAGGCCCGATTCCGTGAGCATCCTCCCCTTACGTCCCTTTTTTTAAATTATATTTTTAATAAATAAAAGTGTCCAGAAAAAAATATCGTTTTTAAAGTGAGAAGTGACGCATTAAAAATTTAGACTAAAATTATTTCTACACCACATATACTATATAAATATAATATATAACATATTACAACATATGATATATTTATACACCATACGTCAGAGTACCATCATTTAAATTTAGTTACAGTTACGTAGTTTTCATGTCATTTTCATTCACACGTGATTTTCCACTGAAATATATCCGCAGTGAAGCCTCACATCAACCGGGACAAGTTGAAGCCGATCACGGTGAGGGCCGGGACGGTGGTCCGGTTCGAGGTGGACGTGAAGGGGGAGCCGCCGCCGGAGATCTCCTGGATCTTCAAGAAGGAGACGCTGAAGCCGGACGCGAGGCTGAAGATCGAGAACGAGGATTACAACACGAGGTTCGTGTTGGCGGAGACGGCGAGGCGGGACACGGGGAAGTACACGGTGTTTGCGCAGAATTCGTCTGGGACGGACGAGGCGGAGGTCGAGGTTACCGTACTCGGTGAGATTGTCCTTTATTTCGTCGGTTAGAGCCTTTAATGATGCTTTTGTGATTCCCAGGGAGAGAAGGACCTTAGGGCAATTTTTAAATTGCCTCATATTTTAAAATAAATTTTAAATTAAAATAAATCCCTTAAATCGGCTGAATATTGTAATGTTCTCGGCGCTTCAGACAAGCCGGGGAAACCGGAGGGACCGCTCGATATCGTCGACGTCCACAAGGAGGGATGCAAACTGAAGTGGCGGCCGCCGAAGGACGACGGGGGTCTTCCGCTGGAAGGATACGTCCTGGAGAAGATGGACGTGATCACGGGGAAATGGGTCCCGGCGGGACGAGTGGGACCGGACGCGACCGAGGCCGAGATCAAGGGACTGGAGCCGGGACACAAGTACGAATTCAGGGTGAAGGCCG
This sequence comes from Darwinula stevensoni, assembly GCA_905338385.1. NCBI lineage: Eukaryota > Metazoa > Arthropoda > Ostracoda > Podocopida > Darwinulidae > Darwinula > Darwinula stevensoni. The sequence goes on along the minus strand of CAJPEV010000679.1, from coordinate 43,683 downwards.
TGAACGAGGAGGGGGAGTCGGAGCCCCTCGAGGCCGACAGGGCCATCGTCGCCAAGGATCCGTACGGTGAGGAATCCGGGTCGTCGTGGGTCGAACGCGAGTGGGTCGAATTCGTAACGATCGGGTCGAATTGCGTCTGCAGTGATTCCTGGGGCGCCGGGCATCCCGGACATCGTCGATTGGGACGAACACATGGTCAAACTCAAGTGGGATCCCCCCGTCAAGGATGGAGGCTCTCCCATTACAGGTCTCCAATTACTCCAATTACTTCAATTACTATCAGCTTACTCCAATTCCTACTATTACTATTTCTTTAAGTATCCTTCATTTCCCACGGAAAACCAAGATGAACGCACGAGATTGACGCGCAAGATCTCTTGAGATCTCTTGAATTTGACGTCGAGACCACTCGAGCCGCTCTGGCGGTGGCCAGGTGGTGGCCAGGTGGTGGCCATAAATGATGCTCAGAGCCACCCGAGTCGTGGTTAGTCGAAAAAACGGGCTGCATTTCAAGTGCCTGCATTTCGAAATGCATTTTTCTTCTTCCGTGAGAAATGAAAGATGCCTAATTAATGAAGCCTGATTAATGAAGCCTAATTAATGAAGCCCGATTGAGAAATATATGCACTTTCTTCGCATCCACTTTCAAAGTGTGGAAAGATCGGACACACGAGAAGTTTTTCTTGTTTAATCGGGGAAGCTCTGGTCTAGGTTACGTGATCGAGATGAGAGACAAATACGGCGGGAACTTCAAGAAAGCGGCGGAAGTCCGCGGAAACGTGTGCAAGGGCGAGGTGAAAGGCCTGGAAGAAGGGAACAAGTACGAGTTCCGGGTACGGGCCGTGAACAAGGCCGGGCCCGGGGACCCGTCCGAGGCGACGAACCCGCACACGGCGAAGGCGCGATTCCGTACGTTTTTCGGTTCGTTCCTCGGTTTTTTTTGGGGGGGATGATCGGGGGGATTAACGGATGATCCGGATGCGCAGTGAAGCCGAGGATCGACCGGACGAACCTGCAGAACGTGGTCGTGAAAGTGGGCCAACAGGTCGTCTTCGACGTGGACATCATCGGAGAGCCCCCGCCCGAAGTGACCTGGATCCTCAAGGATCAGGTCGGCCCCACCCCCTCCTTAAAGGTCGAACCCGCGACAAAGAATAAAAACCTTGCCCTTGCAGGTGCTGGGGACCGAGGACCAACGCCAGATCAACAACATCGACTATCACACCAATTTGATCCTCTTCCGCGCGTCCCGGAAGGACAGCGGGAAGTACCGAATCCTCGCGAAGAACAGCCAGGGAGAGGACGAGGCAGAAGTGGACGTGACCGTCCTCGGCCCACCCGGGACGCCGGAAGGACCCCTGGACGTATCCGAGGTCCGGAAGGACGGCTGCCACCTCAAGTGGAAGAAGCCTCAAGACGACGGCGGATCCCCGATCGAATATTACGAGATCGAGAAAATGGACATGAACACGGGCCAGTGGATCCCATGCGGCCGATCCGTCGGCCCCGAGGCCGACATCCAGGGCCTCCAAGAGGGAAAGAATTACAAGTTCAGGGTGAAGGCCGTGAATTCCGAGGGCGAATCGGAGCCTCTCGTCACGGATAAATCGATCCTCGCCAAGAATCCCTTCGGTACGTTCGTCCCCTTCGCCTCGACCCCGATCGGCCCCGATCGACTCGCATCCCATAAACGCGATCGTTGCAGATCCCCCGAGCAAGCCGGGTCGACCGGACGTGACGGACTGGGACGCAGACCACATCGACCTCGCCTGGTCCGCCCCGAAGGACAACGGCGGGGCTCCCATCGAGAAGTACGTGATCCAGAAACGCGACAAGGGACTCGGCGGCGGATGGATCACTTGCATGAGTGTTCCGGGTGACAGGTCAGTCTGCCATTTCATCGTCTTTATAAAGGACCTTTTCCATATTTAAAGGACCTTATCCACATTTAAAGGACCTTTTTCCACGTTACGGACTCTGAGGCCGTTCGCACGCTGCACGAAAATCCCTTCGACAGGGCGAGGTTTGCATAAATTCGTTCAGATGTAAATGTCCTCAGTTGTCCAGAAAAGCTAAATATCGTATGGATTATCTTCCTTCTCGCTTAAAAGAAAGAAAAAATATATATATATATATAATAATATTGAGTCCTAGTTTAATAAAGAACGGCTTATTAAGCGATTACCTGGTAGGGCAGTGGCCTGCTTCCCACCAAGGCGCATTGATAGTGAAAAGGAAATACCAAAGGTGCCGGTCCCACCCAAACCAATCTAGGCAATGGGGGAATCCATCCCACTACAATTAAAAATTCCTTAGATACGAAGCCTCCTGTTTATGCCCATACCATTGGCTGATGTACGCAGATGAGTCCACTTCGTACTTGAATAATAATAATATAATAATAATAGAATACACATCAAAGCCTGCCTGCATAGGGGGGAGTAGATCTCCATCGGGAACACGCTCCCATGGTCACAATGGTGCCAGTCCCACCCAGACTGATCTAGGCATGGGGGAAGGAACCCCGCTCCCGAACCGAAACCTGACAGAGATTGTCCAAGCTATGGGAGATTAGCCTGCAGAGAAGGGGCGAGGCTGTATTCGAGTCCTCGTTATTCGAGTCCTCGTTATTCGAGTCCTCGTTATTCGAGTCCTCGTTATTCGAGTCCTCGTTATTCGAGTCCTCGTTATTCGAGTCCTCGTTATTCGAGTCCTCGTTATTCGAGTCCTCGTTATTCGAGGACTGGTGTGGAATCGATCGTGTTTATTTTATTTTTTTTTTAAATGATTTTTTCCTCTTCAGTGGCGCCTTACATCGATCGCAAGAACCTGGGCCCCAAGGTGATCAAGTCCGGGGAAATGCTTCGCATCGAGGTGGACGTGAAGGGTGAACCCCCCCCGGCCATCACGTGGATCCTCAACGGACAAGAACTGAAGTCGGCGGACAGGTGAGCACCGCCTCGCGAACGTGGCGAATCCCTCGCGAACGTGGCGAATCCCTCGCGAACGTGGCGAATCCCTCGCGAACGTGGCGAATCCCTCGCGAACGTGGCGAATCCCTCGCGAACGTGGCGTTCACTGGGGCGGGCGTGGTTTGGTCTTCCAGGTTGAGGATCGACAGCGAGGACTATCACACGACGTTCATCATCACGAAAGGGTTCCGGAAGGACACGGGGATCTACACGATCGTGGCGAAGAACGAGCACGGCATGGACGAGGTCCAACTGGATCTCACCGTCCTCAGTCGGTATCTTTCCGTTTCTCCTTCCGGTTCGACGACGCGGGAAACTGACAGGGAATTGACGGTCGAGCAGGCAAGCCGGGGAAGCCGAAGGGCCCCCTCAAGGTGACGGACGTGACGGCGGAGAGCGTGAACCTGAAATGGGAGAAGCCGGAGGACGACGGAGGGGAGCCGATCGACCACTACGTGGTGGAGAGGATGGACACGGACACGGGGCGGTGGGTCCCGGTCACCACCACCAAGACGCCGGAGGCGCACGTCGGTTTCTTTCTTTCGATTTCGTCCGACGCGTTTTTCTTGGCGATTCCTTCCTCGAATGTTAAGGTCGGCCCTTATCCTGTTTGATCGGCTTAATCCTTATTAGGCGCAATTAGGCGCAATCACCGTCGACAGGATTCATCATCGGGAACATTTCCGTCGCGTCTCATCTCGGTGTCGCTCGAGTGTAGGGTCGTGAGAACGCAAACTGAGTCGAATCTCTCCGAACCCTTTTCACTCTCTTGGGGAATTTATTTTAGGTCTCTTGTTTCATTCACAACAAAAAAATCGGATTTCACTGCGATCCCGGTGGCGCAGTTGATCCCGAACAAAACGATTTTCGATGAAACCAACAATTTAGAAAATTGAGAGCGCCATCACATCTTGTGCGGAAAATGACCTGACCTTGGGTCATTGGTCATTGGCCGAGGTCAGGTCGACCGTCGTCATTCGACGTTTTTTTTTCTTCAAATTCCTCCCATTTTCACCATCGGTGACTCATTTTGCTTTTCAGTGAAATAAGTATTTAAAAAAAACACAAAGCCGAAAGAATTTTGCAAGAAGATCCAACAGTTTCTCAAGACAAAAAACAGCCAACTGTTTAGATTGGTCGTGTTTCGGCGCTCCAGATGTGGAATGAAAAATAAGTACCTCGTATTATTTTTGGCAGGTCCCCGGATTGCTGGAAGGAAAGGAATACAAATTCCGGGTGAAGGCAGTGAATGCAGAAGGGGAATCCGAACCGCTGGAAACGGAAAGAGGCATCATCGCCAAGAATCCTTTCGGTCTGTATTTCCTCCTTCAATTCCTAAAATATATACCCTATATAATAAATAAATAAATATATATATAAATTTGCATATAAATATAAACATAAATGTAAATAAATATAAATGTAAATGCAAAATTTAAATTTAAATGTAAATGCAACAAAATTTAAATTTAAATGTAAAGTTTGAAAGTTTTCAAAGAAAGCGTTGTCGTGATTTAGACGAGCCAGGGAAGCCGGGTAAACCCCAGGCGAAGGACTGGTCGGCGAAACACGTGGACCTGAAATGGACTCCCCCGAAGGAGGACGGCGGGGCCCCCGTCACGTCCTACATCGTGGAGAAGAAGGACGCACTCAGGTATGCCGGGGAATCTTCCCGTTTGCCGGTTGGCGGTTTTTCCGCATGCGTTTCTTGGAATTTCCAGCACGAAGTGGCAGAAGGCGGTGGAGGTGATCGGGGACAAGTGCGAGGCGAGGGTCCCCGATCTCATCGAGGGGATGCAGTACGAGTTCAGGGTGAAGGCGGTGAACAAGGCGGGGCCGGGCGCGCCCTCTGAGGCCTCTGACGTCATCACTGCCAAAAACAGATACAGTCCGTCTTCGCGTTTTCTTATAAATACAGGGTGGTTCATGAGTTGGTTTTCCTGATTAGTTAACCGATATGGAAAATCCATTGCTGCAGAAAACAAGTGATGGCATCTGCGAAAAAAACTCTACCATATCGTGTGACATAAAACTTATGTAACAAATCTAAGTTAGTAAGAAATTACCGTAGCTGAAAATCCTTTGGTAAAATTACTTATGGGTTACCCTGTATATATAGCCATGTCGAGGCCATCGAGCATTAATGCACGGGGCCCAGCGGCAAACGTCACGTTAGATGTGGTAGATAAAAAGATGCCAACGAGCGAATTTCTCTAGTGGCTCCCAAGATCGATCGGTCGACGATGAAGGCGGTGACGGTGAGAGCCGGACAGATGGTCAAGCTGGACGTGAAAGTGTCCGGCGAGCCCCCTCCGTCCAAGACGTTTTTCCACAACAAGGAGAAGCTCGAGTCCAAGGAAGAGGTGGGTTTCGAGGCTCGTTTTCGAGGATCGATTTCGAGGATCGTCGGTCGCGAGCTTTTCGGTTCGTTTCAGGCGAGGATCGACACCGAGGATTACAAGATCAAGCTGACGATCCCGGTCTCGAAGCGATCCGACACCGGCACGTACTTGCTGAAGGCGGAAAACAGCTCTGGCAAGGACGAGGCCGAAGTCGAAGTGAACGTCTTGGGTATGCCCTTTAATTTTTTCCCCCTTTAATCATCCAAGTCGAACCGATTCCCCACCATACCGATCGACAGACAAGCCCGGGAAACCCGAAGGCCCCCTGAAGATCTCGGACGTGCACAAAGAAGGCTGCAAACTGAAATGGAAACCCCCGTTAGACGATGGCGGCTGCCGGATCGAGCAGTACGTCGTGGAGAAACAAGACACGGAAACCGGTATTTAAATTCGAAATTTAAATTAAATTCGAAAAAAATTCGAGTTTTATTAATCGAGGCTGGAACTAACGTGTTGCCATCGTGTCGCCTTCGAAGGTCGCTGGGTGCAGGTGGCTCGAACGAAAGATCCACAGATGGAAGTGGAAGGCCTCACTCCCGGCCAGGAATACAAATTCAGGGTCTCTGCCGTGAATGCCGAGGGAGAGTCGGAGCCCTTGGAGGCCGACCAGGCCATCGTGGCCCGAGACCCCTACGGTAAAAACGCCAACTGGCTTTTTTTCATTGTTCAGCATTAGTTTTTAAATTTTACTGCCAGAAATATTAATAGTTGGTTCATTTGAGACGATAGGTCATCGCGTGTGGTATTACATTTTTATCCGGCGTTTAGACCAACCGGGCGCGCCTGGGTTGCCCGAGGCCACGGACTGGAGCAAGGACTTCGTGGACCTGAAATGGGAAGCCCCCGTGCAAGACGGAGGATCCCCGATCGTGGGCTACGTGATCGAGAAGCGAGAAGCCGGCACGGGCCGCTGGGTGAAGGCGGCCGACATCCCCGGCCCGCTCTGCCAGGGCAGGGCCGAGGACCTCGAAGAGGGTCAGAGTTACGAATTCCGCGTGAGGGCCGTGAACGCCGCGGGGCCGGGTGACCCGTCTCCTCACACCAAGCCCATCACGGCCAAACTCAGGAAGAGTGAGTTTCGCCGCGATCCGACGCGTTTCGTCGGTGCCTTCGCACTCTGACGTCATCGAACGAAAAATTTTTTCCAGTGGCGCCGAAGATCGACCGGAAGACGCTGCACAACGTGACCGTGAAAGAGGGCGAGCCGATCATGTTCAACGTGAAGATCAAGGGCGAACCGCCGCCCGACGTCTTCTGGGCCTTCAAGAGCAAGCCGATCGAGGACTCCAAGGAGATCCGCATCGAGAACGTCCCTTACAACTCCAAGTTCTTCATGGACAGCCCCGTGAGGGCGAACACTGGGATCTACACCATCACGGCGACCAACAAGCACGGATCCGACACCGCCGAGGTCGAGGTCACCATCATCTGTGAGCGTTTCCGCCATTCCAATTTCATCTCTCATTCGTATCAGGAAATGAATAAAAGTTAATTTAAATGAAAATAAAAAATTATAATAAAAAATTGGAATTAATATTAAATTAAAAAATGACAGCCCGGCCGGGGAAACCGGAGGGACCGCTGGAAGTCCTCGACGTCCACAAAGAAGGCTGCAAACTGAAATGGAAGCCGCCCAAGGACGACGGAGGAGAGCCCGTCGAAGGCTACGTGGTTGAGAAATTCGACCCCGACATCGGGATCTGGATCCCGGTCGGGAAGACCTCGGAGCCGGAGATGGAGGTGACCGGCCTCACTCCCGGACACGAGTATAAATTCAGGGTTAAAGCGATTAATAAAGAAGGGGAATCGGAGCCGCTGGAGACGCTGGCGCCGATCGTGGCGAGGGACCCGTTCAGTCCCCCGGGCGCGCCTGGGATCCCGGCGCCGGACGACTGGAGCAGCAACCACGTGGAGCTGGTGTGGGACCCGCCGGATTCGGACGGCGGGTCACCCATCACGGGATACATCATCGAGAAGAAAGACAAATACAGCATTTACTTCGAGAAGGCGGAAGAGACGAACACGCCGGAATGCAGAGGAATCGCGAGGCAGCTGGTCGAGGGCCTGGAGTATGAATTCCGGGTTCGGGCCGTGAACAGGGCCGGGCCTGGTGAACCCTCGCTTCCTTCAAAGACTTTCGTCCCCAAACCGCGATTCTGTGAGTCTGTTTCCACGATCGCCAAAAACGGCAGCGACCGCGTCGGTCATTAGCGTAATTGGGAATTGCAGTGGCGCCTCGAATCGACCGTCGGTGCTTGGGCGACGTGACCATCCGGACCGGAACGAGCCTGAAATTCGACGTGAGCATCACGGGTGAGCCGCCCCCGAAGGTGGAATGGACCGTGGACGGCCGCCTCATCCGCGACGGCGACCGCGTCCAACTCGCGAACGTGGACTACAACAGCAAGCTCGCGATCCGCAAGTGCAAGCGAGCCGACGCGGGCGAGTACACGATCGTCGCCACGAACAGCAGCGGCCGCGACTCCGTCACCGTGACCGTGAACGTGCTGGACAAGCCCGGCAAGCCCGAGGGCCCCCTGCAGGTCTCGGACGTCCACAAGGAAGGCTGCAAGCTGAAGTGGAAGCGGCCCAAGGACGACGGCGGGACCCCCATCGAATACTACGAGGTGGAGAAGATGGACCCCGAGACCGGAGTCTGGGTCCCGTGCGGACGAAGCAGAGAGCCCAGTCAGTCCCGATTCATTCTTGCTTTCCTCTGCTTTCCTCTACTTTCCTCGGCTTTCCTCTGCTTTCCTCTGCTTTCCTCTAATTTCCTCTGCTTTCCTCTGCTTTCCTCTGCTTTCCTCTAATTTCCTCTGCTTTCCTCTGCTTTCCTCTAATTTCCTCTGCTTTCCTCGGCTTTCCTCTAATTTCCTCTAATTTCCTCTAATTTCCTCTAATTTCCTCTAATTTTCTCTAATTTCCTCTAATTTCCTCTACTTTCCTCTGCTTTCCTCTGCTTTCCTCGTTTGTGTTTGATGATGGATCATGGGATGATCTCTTGCAGACCTGGAGGTGACTGGGCTGACCCCGAACAAGGAATACAAATTCCGGGTGATGGCCGTGAACAAGGAAGGGGAATCTGAGCCCCTCGAGACCTCGGAGGCGATCGTCGCCAAGAATCCGTTCGGTCAGTTCCTTTGACTCGGTCGATCCCTTGCAAGGGATGGCCTCGATTAGCTCATCGTTATGAGGTGGGAAACGAATCAGGGTCGAGTAAAGGTCATTCCAGTCTGCGCCGGAAGGAACAAATCTTAATTAATTGTTTATTAATTAATAATTACCGCATTTTATTTTGACGCTCATGGAGAGATGTTTAATTTCTTTCCGTGTCAAATCATGACATCAGTATTATAATCAGTATTAAAAACCAGAATTAAAATTATAATTAAATAATCAGTAAAAATCTCTCGTAGAAAGTATTGGAGAATTGTTCCAAGATGTTTCATCCAGACGATTCTCGATGTACAGGGTGTCCCATAAGTATGGAACCGTAGGCAAACATCCACAAATACATATACGAATGCTCGATCCGTCGGGTACTTGGCGGTGCCCATCGGTTCTCCAGGTACGCTGTGACAATCTCCGATTGCTCGTTCATAGGCAGAGCCATTGCTTCGACTTAGACCATCTGAAATTCCTTAGATAAATGCAGTGCCAATGGTTCTAGACACGGGAAATTCTGTACGTTCTGTTTCGTAACAAGGCGTCGCCTTACTCTCCCAGAGTGAACATACAAGGCCTTTAGTGCATTCGATACGTTTGCCCCGCCCTCTCAGACGAACCAGGCAAGCCAGGAAACGTGAAGGTGAAAGACTGGGACAAAGACCACGTGGACCTCGCCTGGACCCGCCCTCTCTCCGACGGCGGCTCCCCCATCACCGGCTACATCATCGAAAAGAAAGACAAATACGGCGATTGGGAGAAGGCGCTGGAGGTTCCCGGCGAGCAGACGTCCGCCCGCGTCCCGGACCTCCTCGAGAACCAGCCGTACGAGTTCCGCGTTCGCGCCGTGAACGCGGCCGGGCCCGGGGAACCCTCCGACCCGACCGACACGGTCGTCACGAGGGCGAGGAACGTGCCTCCCAAGATCGACCGGACCAACCTCATCCAAGTGAGTCTCTCGGTCGCGACGAGCAAAAAAAAATTCCGATCGGACGAATTGGATTTCCTCAAATTATAATATAATTATATATGATATAATTCGTAATTATTTGAAGTTCGATGCTTCAGGATATTTAAGCAAGAAATCCAAACGAATAATAATAATCGCGGATTCAGGTAAGGATCAAGGCCGGACAAAACTTCACCTTCGACGTGAACGTGAGCGGCGAGCCCCCCCCGACGAAGAAATGGTACCACAGCAGCAAGGAGCTGAAGGCCGACGACCGGCACAAGCTCGTCGTCGAAGATTACAAGATCAAGCTCCTCGTCCGGAACGCCCAGCGGTCGGACACGGGGAAGTACACGCTCACGGCCGAGAACGCGAACGGGAAGGACTCCGCCGACGTGGAAGTCATCGTCATCGGTAAATCCCCGCCGTCCGTCCCCGCGGATCCACCCGGCATGGACTAATCCGGATCATCCCCGCTCTTCCAGATAAGCCCAGCCCCCCGACGGGCCCGCTGAACATCTCCGACGTGACCGCGAAGAGCTGCAAACTCAAGTGGCGACCGCCTGCCGACGACGGCGGGACTCCCGTCGAGAGATACGCCGTTGAGAAAATGGACACAGTCACCGGTAATCCTTTTCTTAATCCTTTTCAGTCCCCGATCTAAAAAGCCATTTGAGATTCGCAAATGAAAAGAAAAAAGGATTATTATAATCTTAAGGAAGAATCGGAACCATATACTGATTTTTGCATGTAATTATATTTAATTTCCGCCACAGACTTAAATATAAAACCTTCATTAAACATAAAATGTAATAGAGTGATAAGAAAGATACTGGAAAGTGATTGCTATAAAATTGATATTCGTAATTACTAATAGAGCTCATTCGCACTTCTTGGTGAAATTTAATAAAACGCCGGCTCGCCAGGTCGTTGGGTGCCGGTCGGCGAGACGATCGGACCCGAGACGGAGATGGACGTGCCGGACCTGCAGAAGGACCACGAGTATAAGTTCAGGGTCTGCGCGATCAACAGGCAGGGGAAGTCGGATCCGTTGCAGGCGCAGCAGGCCGTCGTGGCGAAGAATCCGTTCGGTGAGGGTGGTGGATTTTTTTTGAGGTCGATGGTGGGGTTGATGGTGGGGTTGATGGTGGTGGTGGTGGTGGGTCAGGTGAGCCGGGGAAGCCGGGGACTCCGGAGATCGCGGACTTCGACAAGGACTTCGTGGACCTGAAGTGGACTCCTCCCGCCCAGGACGGCGGGTCTCCCATCACGGCCTACATCATCCAGAAGAAGGACAAATACACGTGAGTTCCCCCCGTTTTCCCCCTTCCCGGTCGGTCCGCGACGGGAAAAAAATAAATCCGGGGAATCTCGCGTTCAGTCCCGATTGGGACAACGTGGCCGAGGTGAAGGGCGACGAGACGAGGGCGAAGATCGAGGACCTCATGCCGGGGAACACGTACGAGTTCCGCGTCGTGGCCGTGAACAAGGCCGGACCCGGGGAGCCGTCCGATTCCACCGGACCGCACCTGGCCAGACCCAAAAACAGTACGTTTAGAATCGACGAATTTTTTTATTTTAATGGAAATAAATTTCAATGAAAGTTTAAAAAATCGAATGAAAAATTAGACATGTTAATGTTTAATCAAATGTAAAATAAAATAAAATAATAAAAGAATTACTAGTTAAATGAATAAATAATAAAATTTAAAAGTCGGAATCCGAAATGCACTACAATGACGCGAAAATCCGACAGTGGCGCCCAAGATCGACCGGAACGCGATGATGGACCTGAAGGTGAAGGCGGGCCAGCCGATCGTGTTCGAAGTCCCCGTCCAGGGCGAGCCCCCGCCGACGAAGACGTGGATGTGCAACGGGAAGGAGATCGCCGGGGATCGCGTGAAGATCGCCAACGAGGATTACAAGACGAAGATCCAGATCTTCGACTCGGTCAGGGCCGATTCCGGGGAGTTCACGCTCACGGCGAAGAACCGGAACGGGACCGACGCCTGCACCGTCAAGGTCACCGTCCTCGGTACGCCCCGAACGCCTAAAAAAAAAATCCAATAATATATATTATTAATAATCATCATCATCGTCCTCCTCAGACGTCCCCGGGCCGCCTCAAGGGCCGCTGGCCGCACGGGACGTGAACAAAAACTCGTGCACGCTCTCGTGGCGACCTCCGAAGGACAACGGAGGATCCGACATCACGCACTACATCGTCGAGAAAATGGACACGGAAAACATGCGATGGGTCGCCATCGGGGAACCCCTCGGCACTACTCAACGGTAAAAAAAAAATATTGCAGATATAATACATTTAGAGTGAAGTTTATTTAAAACTGAACTAAATTAATTAAAAAGTAAAATATTTTAAGTAAAAAGGAAGACATTTACTTTAAAATAAATAATATTTTACGGTGAAAGCTGAATAAAATAAATAAATAATCGCAGGCAAATTCGAAGCATTTCGATAAACGGTAAATAAAATAAATAATTTTTTTCTCGACCAGCGTGGACCACCTGGTCGAAGGCCACGACTACAAGTTCCGCGTCCGCGCCGTGAACCGCCAGGGCGAGTCCGCGAACCTGGTCACCTCCGAGGCGATCACGGCCCAGGACCCCTTCACCCGGCCCGACAAGCCCGGTCGGCCCGAGGTCATGGACTGGGACAAGGACCACGTGGACCTTCAATGGACTTCCCCCAAGAGGGACGGCGGGGCCCCCGTCGAGACCTATATCATCGAGAAGAAGTCCAAGTTCGGGTAGGTTTCGAATCAGCATTTAAATTACAAACTACTCTTTTATTTAAAAAAAAATTGACTACATTTTGAATTTAAAATTAACTATTTAAAAAAAAATTATTTTTTAAATTATCATTTTTTAAGTTATTTGAATTCCTTATTATTATATTCTTATTTATATCTTAAGCTAAAAACTTTGTTTAGTATCACCAAGTTTAATTAATTTAATTTAAGACCGTGGGAGAAGGCGATGGAAGTGCCAGGCAACACGACGAAGGCGACCGTCCCGGACCTGGAGGAGGGCGAGACGTACGAATTCCGCGTGGTCGCCGTGAACAAGGCCGGGAAGGGGGATCCGTCCGACCCGTCAGAGGCTGTCCTCTGCAAGCCCAGGCGATGTCAGTTTCCGTTTCCGTTTTCCGTTTTCCGTTTTCCGTTTTCCGTTTTCCGTTTTCCGTTTTCCGTTTCCGTTTTCCGTTTTCCGTTTTCCGTTTTCCGTTTTCCGTTTCCGTTTTTCTCATTTAAAAAATTATTTCCTTTTGCGACTGGATTGCGAATTTTGTTGAATGTATGATAAATGGGGAAGCCGTGAAACAGCCAGGTTATTGCTGAAAGTTGGAAAGCACCCCGTTTGCAGGAGAGAATGCTTTCCGGAACACGCCGCTATCAGCTCGAATTTTGCACGAATGAATTCAAGATTTACCTTCACGTTCCTACGTTCTGAAGATCTGAGCCGATGCGAATTCTTTTTGCATCGTTTCCTCCTCGCTCGTCTTTATTGACACCGGCCGAGAGCCCAAAACGGGTCGACATGGACTCGACGCGTTGTCGAGCGATCGACTCGTTGCCGAGCGATCGACTCGTTGCCGAGCGATCGACTCGTTGCCGTAAGAGAGGCCGGCAGGTTCCACGTTCTTTGCAATGTGGGCGAAGGATCCAGGTTTTCGGGATCGCCTCGGGGGATGTTTATCGATGCTTTCTCATATTATCGTAAAAGTAAGTTAAGAATATTCATATCATATATAATATAAAGTTATTTATGACCTTGGCCTCGCGGGAAAGAAAGGCAAAATAATTTGTCGGCAGTCGACGCGTTAAGGAGCAGGCTTACGGTGCCGCGTCGATCGAGTAAATATGCAGATTCGCCAATTTGGCGGATCTGCCAAACTGGCGAATCTGCATATTTGCTCGCCAATACAAGCTCGACTCCTCGGAGTCGAGCTTGCACAAAGAACGAGGCTCCATGGATGAACTATCACCTGATGGATGATCATCGAACGAGAAAGCGTAAAGACGTGGATCGATCGACGGCACCATCGACCCGTAATATGACCAACCGAGAAGAAAAATCCACCGAGAGGAGAAACGCGTAAGAAAATTTGCACATTTAATATTTGCACATTTCCCTTTCCAGTGGCCCCGTCGATCGACAAGGCCGCCCTGGAGGACCTGATCGTGAAAGCCGGTCAGCCGATCCGGTTCGAAATTCCCATCCAGGCCGCGCCGAAACCGAAGGCCAGTTGGACCGCCGACGGGAGAGCCATCTCGAAGGAGAAGTTCGGATTTTTTTTTTTTCTTGCACTTTTTTTTTTGCAGAATTTCGGCAGATTGATGATTTCGCTCGATCCCGACAGGGCCGACATAATGGTTCTGGAGAAGAAGACGACCTTCGAGATCCCCGTGTCGGTCAGAGGAGACTCCGGTCGGTACACGTTGACGCTCGAGAACGAAGTCGGATCCTGCTCCGCTTCGGCCAACGTCAAAGTCATCGGTATGGTTCCACTCGTAACGCGTCCGTAACGATGGTTAGGGGAAAGGGAAGTTTTACGTGCGTCATGTCCGAGAATCTCATGAGGTTGGAATCAAAATTGCGCATGGAAACAAGATTTATGTCAGAAAATGTCAGGAGAAGAAAAAAATGTCAGAAAATGAAGAAAAGGAAAGAGATAGAAATAAATAAAATGCAATAGGCTTATGAAAATCCAGAACCGGAACATAATCGCACGTGCACAAATTTCCCAAGTCGAAACTCGGGAAGAATGAAAATTTTTCGTGGAATCTCGTCCTCAGACCGGCCGGGGAAGCCGGAAGGCCCGCTATCCGTCACGGACGTGACGAACGAAAGCGTGAAGCTGACCTGGCGACCCCCCAAGGACGACGGCGGCTCCCCCATCAGCCACTACGTGATCGAGAAGATGGACGTGACGCGGGGCAGCTGGGTGGAGGCGGGGACGACGTCCCTCACCTCCACCGACGTCCCGGGCCTCGTCCACATGAAGGAATACATGTTCAGGGTGAAGGCGGTGAATACGATGGGGGAGTCCGAGCCGCTCGACACGGATGGGAGCGTCGTCGCTAAGAATCCTTACGGTTTGGGATTTCTTTTGCGTCCGGTCGCGATCGGTCGTGCGGGTCGTCCACTTTCTTTTTTTCGTTGCGAGTAGATTCGCCGGGTGCGCCGGGTCGACCCAAGATCACCGACTGGGACAGCGACCACGTCGACCTCGAATGGACGAAACCGAAGGACGACGGTGGCGCGCCCATCACCGGTTATATCATCCAGAAGAAGGAGAAAGGCTCTCCTTATTGGCAGAATGCCGTGCAGGTTCCTGCCGATGAGACCAAGGTCGGGATCTGCCGTTCCGGTCGATGATTTAGCATTTAAATAAAGTGCAGATCGAGGAAGACTTTTTCTGTGTGTAGGGCACGGTACCGGACCTGACGGAGGGTGAGGAATACGAATTCCGAATCATCGCCCTGAACAAGATCGGACAGAGCGAACCCTCCGAACCGTCCGACATGATCATGGCCCGACCCAGATACCGTAAGTCGCTCTTAAAAAAACCCGGTTCTCACGCCCCACCCCCCATCACGCCCCATCCCCCCCTCACGCACGTTTCCCCTTTCCAGTCGCCCCGAGGATCAAGCGACCGCTGACCGACGTGAAGATCAAGGCCGGCCAGATCGTCCACATCGAGGTCCACTTCGACGGCGAGCCCCCGCCCGACGTCAAATGGACCGTGGACGGGAAACGGGAACTCAAGACGGACGAGAGGACCACCGTCACCGCCCTCGGCTACCACACCATCGTGCACACGGTCAACGCCAAGCGCACGGACTCCGGGGAATACAAATTGGAGATCACGAACACTTCTGGGTCGGATTCGGAGACTCTCAATGTCGTCGTGCTCGGTCTGTTCGAGTTCCTGCAAAATGTTTACCGTCTCGTTTGTCGGTTCATCCGTTCTTTCATCGCTCGCGTCTTTCATATTTCTTACTTTTTGTTTAACTCACAGACCCATTCTCGGTTAAGATACTTCATCATTCTTCTTTTCTTTTTTTTTTTGTTACTTCCTATCTTCTGACTATTGCCACGTGTAGACAAGCCCGGTCCACCGCAAGGACCCCTTGGAATCGACGAAATCACGGCGAACAGCGTGACCCTGACATGGAAGCCGCCCAAAGACGACGGAGGCTCGGAAATCACGTGAGTCCCCTCCAACCTCATAAAAAAAATGCCCGGTTCACATCCGGTTTACATCCGGTTTACTCTCGTTTTACTCCCGGGTTACCCACGGTTTACATCGGTTTACTCCCGGATTACCCACGGTTTACATCCGGTTTACATCCGGTTTACATCCGGTTTACATCCGGTTTTGCAGAGCGTACAGCGTGGAAAAGCGCGACCTGACCCACGGCGGCGGTTGGGTCCCGGCCGTGACCTACGTTGACCCCCGGAAGACCACGGTCCAGGTCCCGAGGCTGGCCGAGGGGACCAAGTACGAATTCCGCGTTCGGGCCGAGAACCTGCAGGGGAAGTCGGAGCCTCTCGAGGGAGAGAATCCCATCGTCGCCAAGAATCAATTCGGTGCGTGTACCGGTACTTGCATTTTCTTGGATTCTTCGTTCCGTGTGGATGTCGCGATGCGACGAAAGCGTTTCGCGCGATCGCGGCACTTCGATCGCGGTGCGGCTGCGACTGGCCCTCATTTTCCTCATTTTCCTCATTTTCCTCATTTTTCTCATTTTTATCATGCATGAGTCATGCAGATGAAGGCGTTTACGGATGATTCAATTTACCGAAAAAACGTTTGATGTGATTTTTTTGTCGTCCGGCCGTGTCGGACGAAATCAACGAAGCCGGCCTGAAATGTTTTGAATGGGATGCGCTGACGCTTCGCTGCGATCGCATGCAAAAACATTTCACTTCGTTGGCGAAAGCCGAGGTTTTGGCAAATGTAAGAGAAAGCCCGTCAAGAAAGACGATTTCCTCCGAGATCGCCTTATCGTTTCTTCGTCAGGAGACGAATTCAATACCTCAGCGCATAAAAGTTCCTTACCGCGATGCACGACGAGGCCTCGAAGCCCTCAAGGTGCTCCGCACGAAGCGAGGAGCACCTCGAGGTGCTCCTCGTCTCGTCGCCGTTGCAAGAGACTTGAAAAAAAATAAACGGATGGAATGGGCTTCAGACGTGCCGGGGAAACCGGGTCGGCCGGAGGCTGTGGATTCGGACAAGGACTTCATCAAGATCAGGTGGACGCCCCCGTCGAACAACGGCGGATCGCCGCTCATCGGCTACGACGTCGAGAGGCGAGAGGTCCTCACGGGGCGGTGGAAGAGGATCAACAAGGACCCGGTCCCGAGGACGGATTACACGGACGAGAGGGTGCACGAGGGGCACCAGTACGAGTACAGGGTGATCGCGAGGAACGCGGCGGGGCCGGGGAAACCGTCGGATCCGTCGCATCCGTTCGCGGCGAGGCCGCTCAAAGGTTGGCTGCTTGCCGTTCGTTGCGTTTCTTCGCTCGCGGGCGATCTTGCGGTTGACGGGGGTCTTGCGGTGCAGAGGCGCCGTCGCTGAACCTGGACGGGCTGCTCGGGAGGAAGATCAAGGTCAGGGCCGGGGATCCGATCCTGGTCGAGATCCAGGTCGGGGGAGCACCCACGCCCACCGTCGAATGGACCAAGGACAAGGAAAAGCTCCAGAGCGTTCCTCGTCTCCTGGTGAGAAAATTTCTCATTCTTCGCTTGGATTCGCGGCTGTAAAGTAAAACTTGCCTAAAATGAAATAGTCAGAATTAAACACGTTTGCATCTCGTCCGAGTCCAGTTTTTGCAGGTATCTATATCTATATTATTTATGTATCTATATTAAACTCAGGCGAGGGCCTGGAAGGCATCGGTAAATGTAAGCACACGAGATTAAGTCTATAAAGATCTATTCGTGCACTGTGATCTAGAATATGCCTCTTCCTCTCAACTTTTTTTCGGGACATTTTTCTCTGAGAGATTTCAAATTAACAGACGAGAGATGAACTTTAGGATGTCGCACCTCTGCATCCCCAAAAACACTTCACCATACCTCAAACCCAAAAGCCGCTCGAATCTCGAACAATTAAACCTCCACCCCAACGACCTTGCCCACGACCTTGCCCACGACCTTGCCCCCCCCCAGCTGGACCACCGCGACGGCCGCGCCAAGCTCCACATCCCCATCACGAAGCGAGACGACTCCGGCACCTACGGCATCCGCGCGACCAACCCCCACGGCGAGGAATCGGCCGACGTCCACGTCCTGGTCGTCGACCGGCCGGGCCCGCCCAAGGGCCCTCTCACTTACACGGCCATCAACGGCGATCAGATCTCGTTGGCCTGGAAACCGCCCGACGACGACGGAGGCGCCGAGATCTCCGGTCGAGCCCTTTTTCCATTTTCATAATTTATTTCGTGCGGAATAGAGTTATATATTTTTAAATTATATTTTATACTTACATATAGATTTTTATATATTTAAAATTATATTTTATATTTATACATAAAATTATATATATATTTAAATATTCCTTTAGGCTACGTCATCGAGAAGATGGAAATCGGAACCGACGTCTGGAAGCAAGTGCCCGGCTTCTGCCCCGGAACGGCGTTCACGGTCAAAGGACTGGAACAGAACAAGAAATATAACTTCCGGGTGAGAGCCGAGAACATTTACGGGACCAGCGATCCCCTGACGGGAAAACCGGTCGAGGCCCGGAGCCCGTTCGACCCGCCGGGCCCGCCGGGGAAGCCCGAGGTCACTTCTTACAGTCCCAGCTCTTGCGGACTCGAGTGGACCCCGCCCACTCACTCTGGAGGAAAGCCTGTCATCGGTGAGAATTTAAGAATTTGTTAAATATGCAATTAATTAAAATGTTATTAATTAATGAGGATTAATTTTTAAAATTAATTTTTCCGTCGTATTTTAGGATATTTCATCGAAAAGAGAGAACGCGGCGGCGAATGGAGTCGAGCGAACACGTTCCCGACCCCGAACACGAGCTACACCGTGACAGGCCTTCTAGAAGGCCACCGGTACGAGTTCCGCGTCGTGGCCGTGAACGAGGCCGGGCCAGGCGCCCCCTCCGAACCCACCGAGCCCATCACGGCCAAAGTCCAGAAATGTCAGTGTCGACCGATTCCCCCTTCACCCCCCTCCCGACAACAAGCGGCTTAATGTCGTCTGTCGTTCCCCAGTCGCACCGGACGCTCCGGACATGCCCCGCGTGGACCGAATCGGCAAGGACTTCGTGGAACTCAGCTGGAAGCCCCCCACGAACGACGGCGGCACCAAAATCCGCGGCTACATCGTGGAAAAGAAGCCCAAAGGAAGCGACAAGTGGGTCCCCGTCAACGAATTCCCCACCCCTGACCTGACCTTCAAGGTCCCCGACCTCACCGAAGGCCAAGAGTACCAATTCAGGGTCCGTGCCGTGAACGACGTCGGACCCTCCGCCCCGAGCCGACCGACAGCCGGTACCCCGCCATACATTTCTTATTTATTTATATTTAATAATATTATTTATATTCTTATTTAATCTTATTATTTATATGTTATTTACATGTAATCATATATATTTATATTTAATGTCCCACTGGTAATAATGAACTCACCAGATCATAATGAACCTCCGCCAAATTAAAGCCAGTCACCAAATTCGCATTCTCGATTTCACGAAATTCCGGCGATTCCCTCCCCCAGCCGTGACGGTGGAAGAGCAGCCGGACAAGCCGCGAATCGACCTGGGCGCCGTGAGGGACATCACGGTGAAGGCCGGCGAGGACTTCTCCATCCACGTCCCCTTCACGGCCTTCCCCAAGCCCACGGCGTCGTGGTTCAACAACGATGCCGTCCTGGACGATGGGGATTCAAGGATCCACAGACAGGTACCCGTCCCAGCGATCAAAATATAGCCAAGCGCTATTTTTTTTGGAAATGGCAAGGGAAAAAAAAAAGGGATTTAAACGTTTGCTACATTCAGAAGACGGCTATTTATGCGTACATTTTAAAGATATTCGAATTGAAAAGTTTAATATTCTTAGTCTGACTGAGCAGAAAATTATTCACGAATAAATTAATCACGAATAAATTAATCACGAAATGATCTTACACCTCGACGGAAACGAAACCAAAGACGCCCCTTTCGTTTCAGCTGGGCGACGATTTCGCCAGCCTCGTCGTGAAGAACGCCAAGCGAACCGACGAGGGCCAATACCGGCTCCAGCTGCGAAACGACGCCGGCTACGACAACGCGACCTTGAGGGTGAAGGTCCTCGACCGGCCGGGCCCGCCGAGGAACCTCAGGGCGGACGACTTCCAGGGCGAGAGCCTCACGCTGGTGTGGAACCCGCCGCTGGACACCGGCGGGGTGCCCATCAGCAATTACCTCTTGGAGAAGAGAGAGCCGAGGCAGAAGGACTGGGTCAAGGTACGGATTTTTGGATCCATTAATTAGTGATTAATTATATTATTATTGGATCGATTAATTAGTGAGTGATTTTATGATTGTTGGATCGATTACTCTGTGATTGATTATTGGATCGATTATTTTCTATTTGATTATCTGATTATTGGATCGATTAAATTTCGATCGATCATCTGATTCATCGACGGATCGGGTTGTTGCAGGTGAGCAATTATTGCACGCCGACCAACATCCGAGTGAGGAACTTGGTGATCGGGAAGGAATACGAATTCCGGGTGATGGCGGAGAATCAGTACGGGACGTCGGAGCCGTGCTCCACGATCGAGCCGATCAGGGCCAGGTTCCCGTTCGGTAATTGTTTTCGATGGATCGCCCTTTGGTCATTTGGAGATTGAATGGATTAAAGGGATTAAATGGATCGAATGCAGATCCGCCGGGACCGCCGGGAACGCCCCTGGCGATGGAGACGACGGAGGACAGCATCACGATCCAGTGGACTCGGCCCAGGACGGACGGTGGGTCGCCGGTGCAGGGTTACATCATCGAGAAGAGGGAGCAGGGAACCGAATTCTTCACGAGGGCTAATCATGCGCTCGTTCCGGAACTCAACTACAGGTCTTTTTTCGTTTTTCTATTTTTTTTTTTGTGGGTGTGCGATGGTCAGACGAAATTCGCTTTGCAGGGTGATCAACTTGACGGAGGGGCGTGAGTACGAATTCCGCGTGGCTGCCGTGAACGCTGCCGGGCAAGGTCCGTATTCCGCCAATTCCGAGCCCATCCGATGCCAGGCTCCGCCGTGTAAGTTTCGAGTCAGAATCACTACTTTTCCGACTTTTTTTTTAGTTGTTTTTCTTTCCAAAAAGACGATTATTATAGGCATAGGATAATCGGTGAGGATCATCATACTAGTATGCCATTTTGAGAAACCTCCTTCCAGAAATTAAAGTTCAGAAAGGAAAATTTTCACCAAATTGTTTTTTAGTGCCTTGGCTTGTATGGTTTTGATTCGACACGTCTCCCTTGGCCAACCTTCGCCAAATGTGCGAAAAAGTAAACTTTGCAACGGAATGAGCTGAACTGCTCCTCCGCTCTTTTTTTTTTTTTTTACTCGAGAAAAGGGAACAAGCAGTGATTTTCGTGACAATGGATTGAAAACGTACGCTTTTAGTCCTTTGTCCCCTCGAGTCGTTCCTGATTCGAGAGAATAAAAGGGAAATAAGAATAAAAGAATAAAATGAGAGAATAAAATGGAAATAAGAATAAAAGAGAATAACAAAATGAGAGAATAAAATGGAAATAAGAATAAAAGAGAGTAACAAAATGAGAGAATAAAAGGGAAAGAAGAATAAAAGAGAATAACAAAATGAGAGAATAAAAGGGAAATAATAAAAGAGAAAGGAAACTTAAATCCGGCAGGCGCCCCGAAGATCACGAGCGACCTGAGCATCCGCGACATGACCGTGATCGCCGGCGAAGAGTTCACGATCACCGTCCCCTTCGTGGCGAGCCCCAAGCCCACCGCCGCCTGGACCATCGACGGCGTCGACGTCCTCCCGGACGACCGGATCAAGTTCGACACCTCGGCCACCGCCACGGTCTTCCTCAACAAGTGCGCCAACCGGAAGGACTCCGGGAAGTACACGATCAAGCTGACCAACTCGGAGGGATCCGACTCGGCCTCGTGCAAGGTCACCGTCGTCGGTTCGTGTCTCGGTTTATTTTCCGTGCACCTGGTCGGTTTAACTTCAACTTTTTGACTTTAAAATTAAAAACTTTAATTTTTTTAAACCTGGTCTCGTTTCGTAAAAGAAAAATATGGGAATTCGAGTTCGACCGAAAAATCGGTGCGATCGCGTTAGATCCCCGATACGAAATCTCATCAGATGAAAGTTAAACGGATCTGGTGCAAGATCTTCATCGGTGCGAATCGCATCGACGGGCGTGGGGAAAACTGAATGGACATCGCTTCCTCCGAACCGACAGATAAGCCGTCCCCGCCTCAAGGGCCTCTGGACATCGGGGACATCACCCCGGAGACGTGCTCCCTCACGTGGAAGCCCCCGCTGGACGACGGGGGATCGCCGATCACGAATTACGTCGTCGAGAAACTCGATCCTTCGGGGGTGAGTTTGTTTTCGAGAGAGTTTTTTGCGAATTTTTTTTTTGAGGGTGAGGTCTGAGGTGTCGATGGTTTCGTAGGTGTGGGTGAAAGTGAGCAGTTTCGTGAGGAACTGCAGGTACGAGGTGATGGGGCTGGAGCCGAACAAGAAATACAGTTTCCGTATCCGGGCCGAGAATCAATACGGGATCAGCGAGCCTCTGACGAGCGAATCGCCGATCACGGCGAAATTCGCGTTCACGGTGCCGGATCCGCCCGGGAAGCCGAAGATCACGGATTCGGACGTGGCTTCGGTGTCGTTGACCTGGGAGAAACCGCTGAGCGACGGCGGGTCTCGGATCCAGGGTTACCGGCTGGAATACCGCGACGTCGTCGAGGATCGCGACTGGCGACCCGCGAGCGAATATCTCATCAAGGACACGCGATTCACCGTCTACAATCTTCTTCCGGATCATCAGTACGAGTTCCGGGTGAAGGCGAAGAACGCGGCGGGGCTCTCGAAGCCCTCTCCGCCGTCGACGACCTTCAAGTTGAAGGCGAAATTCGGGCCGCCGGGGCCGCCGGGGACCCCCGACGTGGTCAAGGTGGGCCGAAACTACGTGGACCTGAAGTGGACCCCACCGGCTTACGACGGCGGCAGCCGGATCACCGGCTACGTCATCGAAAAGAGAGAATGCGGCTCCGCCGTGTGGAACAAGGCCAACGAATACAACGTGACGGACTGCGAATACACCGCCATGTATCTGATGGAAGGAAAGGACTACGAGTTCCGAGTGTTCGCGGTGAACGCCGCGGGAAAGGGCGAGCCCAGCATGTGCACGACCCCCGTGAAAGTGTGCGAAGTCCTCGGCGGCGAAAAGCCCGAGTTCGTCCGCACCCTGCGGAACCAGGGCCGCCCGCTGCACAAGACCGCGACGCTCGAGTGCGAGGCGACCGGGAAGCCGGAGCCCAAGTCCCGCTGGCTCAAGAACGGCCGCGAATTCGCGCTCGGCGGACGCGTCACCGCGGACGAGAAGAACGGCGTCTTCACGCTCACCATCCACGACGTCTGGGAGATGGACGAAGGCGATTACACCTGCGAGGCGAGCAACCCGCTCGGGTCCGTCCACACCACGGCTCGACTCAAGATCGGAGGTAAATTCATTCGCGACTTTCCGCTCGATTCTTTCAGGTTAAAAAAAGAGAAAACGGGAAGAGGGCGTAGACCTTTTTTTTGTGGGCCTAGTGACGGACGCGAAGTGCGACGCAGGAAATCGGTAAAAAATGAAAAAGGGAATTTTTAAGTCCGTGAGGCAACAATCTATATCGACCGCTGATCGAACAACAATCTCATTTTTGATGCTTATTGTTTCGTCTTGGAAGGAAGTCGTCTTGGAAACAAGACTTTATCCCCGAAATCCCCAGCCACACGAGTTCCAAGTCTCTCATTAAGCCATTCGACGCTCGTATCTCGGTGAGAGTAATTCCCGAACGAGAAACCTTGCCGTCACGCCATAAATTAGTGAAACTCGTGCGTTCTTGGTCTTCACTCGTAACGTTGCAGGAAACGTCGCCTTCACACGTGCATGACCTCGAATCGACAAGGTCATACGCGTTTCCAAAGGTCATACGCGTTTGCCGAAGTATTGTATGGATTCTCTTAACGTGTAGTTCCTCCGCGAATCGAGAGGATCCCCGACGACCTGTACTTACCGGAAGGCGACAACACGAAGGTCAAGATCTACTTCTCGGGCGACCACCCGATGGAAGTGACCTTGTTCAAGGACCGATCGGAGCTGAGCGAGACGCCGCACCTCAAGTACACGGTGTTCGACGAGTACCTCATCGTCTTCATCAAGGAGATCAAGGACACGGACGCCGGGACCTACACGGTGAACGTGAAGAACGACAGCGGGGACGTCTCCGCTTCCTTCAACGTCTTCATCACGGGTGAGTTCATGCGTCGCACCGATGCATCGTCTTTGTCCTTTGTCATCGTGTCCTTTGTCATCGTGTCCTTTGTCATCGTGTCCTTGATGGGCGTTAGATCGGATTCCCTAAGGGGTAACTTTCAAGGAAGTTCCCATCTCGAATCATCGACTTTCCCTATTTCAGTTCCTTTCGTAGAAGAAATGAGAACATTCAGAATTTTTTATTTCGAATATTTATCATTTTTAACTCCAACCATTTAGAGTTTCTCATCTGGAACATTTAAAGAGATTATTTTCCGACACAGGTCTACCAGGTCCCCCGATCGGCCCCCTGGACGTCTCAGACATCGACCGACACACCTGCACCCTGCACTGGAAGCCCCCCGCATACGACGGCGGGGTCAAGATCACCCACTACCAGGTGGAGCGAAAGGACATCACCCACGTGCACTGGGTCATCGTGTCCAGCTTCTGCAAGGACACCACGTGCTTGGTCCAGGGGTTGACCGAGGGTCAGGAGTATCTGTTCCGCGTCATGGCCGTCAATGAGAACGGCATGAGTCAGCCGCTCGAGGGAATCAATCCCATCAAGGCCAAACCGCCCTTCGGTAAGCCTTTTATTTTTAAATTCTTCATCTTTAAATTCTTCATCTTTAAATTCTTCATCTTTAAATTCTTCATCTTTAAATTCTTCATCTTTAAATTCTTCATCTTTAAATTCTTCATCTTTAAATTCTTTTTTTAAACTAAATAAATCTTTGAGCGAAGAAGTCTCTCATCGGTTAATCTATCCGTAGACCCACCGACTGCCCCGGGGATCCCCGTCGTGACGGAAGTCGGCGGCGATTTCGTGAACCTGCTGTGGGAGAAGCCGGAATCCGACGGTGGGTCCAGGATCCAGGGCTACTGGATCGACAAGCGGGAAGTGGGCTCGGCGACGTGGCAGCGGGTCAACCAGATCATCTGCGCCCCCAACCAGATCAACATCTCGAATCTCATCGAGGACCGGCAGTACGAGTTCCGGGTGTTCGCGCAGAACGAGGCGGGTCTCTCGCCGCCGTCCTCCAACTCCGGCTCCGTCAAGATCAAGGATCCCACACGTATGATGGATCTTTGGGAATTTATTCATATCGGTTCGATCGATGGAGTCTTATGCTTTAATTTCGCTTGAATAAGTAGATGAAACGGAAAAAGATAAGATTAGCATAAATGGACGGATGGTTGAAAATGTCGTTTTCGTGTCGACAGCATCCCATCCGCCGGAGATCTTGGAGCCTCTCAAGAATGTGGCAGCGACCGAGAACAAAAAGGCAGAATTCCGCTGCCGAATCACGGGCAACCCCATACCTCACATCACCTGGTAACCGCGCTAGCCCATCTCAGGCCACATCAGGCCACATCAGGTCATATCAGGTCATTCATTCCTCCGTTGGATCGATAGGTACAAGGGCGCTCGCGAGCTGGTGCAGTCGGCGAAATACCACATGCTCAAGGACGGGGACACGTACATCCTGACCATCCACGACGTGTACGGAGAAGACGCGGACGAGTACGTGTGCCGAGCCACGAATCGCGTCGGCGTCAAGTCCACTCGCGCCGAACTCTCGATCCGAAGTCGGTCTCGCGTTTTCGCTCGTGTTTTCGCTCGAGTGGACGCGAGGGTCACGGTTTTTCCGCTTTCGTTCGTTCAGCCGCGCCGAAGATCAACGTTCCTCCGCGGTTCCGGGACACGGCGTTCTTCGACCGGGGCGAGAACATCGAGATCAAGATCCCGTTCACCGGGAATCCGAGGCCGAAGATCCAGTGGTCCAAGGAAGGAGAGGTCATCGAGTCCGGCGCTCACTACCACGTCCAAGCCAAGGCAAAATGTCTTCTGATCGGACGAAAATTCGAATCATAAATTTTTTTTTTACGAATTTTATTTTTCCATCGATGCAGGAAAGGCACGCGATCCTGACGATCCGAGACGTGACGAAAGTGGACAGCGGACCCTACCGACTCGTCGTGGAAAACGAACTCGGCATGGACTCGGCCATCATCAAGATCCAAATCAGCGGTAGGTCTCACTCAAATTAAAAAACTCGCATCGAATCGCCGTCGCTCATCGAAACCCCCCCGCCCCGCCCCGCCCCTCCCCCTCGCAGACCGCCCGGACCCGCCGCGTTTCCCGGCGGTGGACCAGGTGTTCCAGGACTCGGTGGCCCTGTCGTGGAAGCCGCCGTTGTGGGACGGAGGCTCCCACATCACAAATTACATCATCGAGAGGAAGGAGCAGCCCATGTCTTCCTGGATCCGGGCCGGCCACACCAGGTCTTTTCCCTCTTGCTCCTCAGCATCTCGACGAGATTCCCCACTTTTTAACCCTCCCCATTTTTTTTCCCGCGCAGATTGACTGGTTTTCAGGTGACTGGTCTCAGTCCAGGGAAGACCTACGAGTTCCGGATCCTGGCCGAGAACATCTACGGGCGAAGTGACCCCAGTGACCCCACCTCGTCCACCAAGATCCCCGACAAGGGCAAGAAGGAGAAGCCCAAGAGAAAATACGAAGGTGAGCCGAAATTCTTTTCGTTTAAATATTTGTTGTTTCTAATAACATTTTCCATCAATTTTTCGAAATCTCGTTCTCCTCGTTGATTCAGTCGACGAGACCGGGAAGAAGATTCGAGGCCGGGCAGACGAGAAGGTCAAGGATTATGACCAATTCGGTGAGTTTCCTTCACTCCATCCATCTCGTAAATGGAAGTGTCATGGAAACGACATGGAAGTGACATGAAAACCGTGTCAGGGCCGCGCCGCCAGGACATAAGTGGCTAAGGGGCTTTCAGTCTCTGAATACTTCAATCATAAAGCACATTTGAAATTGGTCTCATACCGAGTGATGCTCATTGAAATGTCAGGTGGCAACTCTGTTAGTACTTCCTGATCTCCTCCGTGTGGGATTTTTGGCTTATCTGGTTTAGCTAATCCGAACCGACCAACTCTGTGTTTCTTCCTGCGATACGAAGGATATGAATCGACCTGTGGTACTGGAAAAAATTTTTTCCTTCTTGCAAAAATATTAGTTTCCAATACCGAAAAAAAAAATAACACAAAGACTTCCGGCAAAGAGCATGGAGAAGAGTGCGAGAAGCGAGAAACTGAGGAACGCTAAACGAAATAACCGACGAAACACGGAATTTCGAGCGAAACGCGAGAGACCGTGTCAGCAACTCGACGCCTCGTCAAAATACGCCGGCGTTTACCACTACGAACGAACCGAAACGAAATTTCGCGGAAATCCAAAACGCTTTCGAACGGATCACCGCCTCACCCATTCGAATCCCGCTCGAAACCCCGACGAATTTTCCCCCGCAGTGTTCGACATCTACTCCCGCTTCATCCCTCAACCCGTCGAGATCAAGACGGACTCGGTCTACGACCACTACGAGATCCTGGAGGAGATCGGGACGGGGGCGTTCGGGGTGGTCCACAGGGCGAGGGAGAAGAGCACGGGGCACATCTACGCGGCCAAGTTCATCCCCGTGTCCCATCCGATGGAGAAGGCGCTCATACGGAAGGAGATCGATATCATGAATCAGTTGCATCATCCGAAGCTCATCAATTTGCACGACGCGTTCGAGGACGACGACGAGATGGTCCTTGTATACGAATTGTCAGTTTTTTATTTTATTTGTGGTCGTGGGAGGGGTTCGAGGGGGTTTCGAAGGTCTCGTCTGTCGCAGTCTGTCCGGCGGGGAGCTGTTCGAGAGGATCACGGCCGAGGGGTACCAGATGTCGGAGGCCGAGGTCGTCAATTACATGAGGCAGATATGCGAGGCGGTGAAGCACATGCACGAGAAGAATATCATTCATCTGGGTAAAATCTTTCGCTTCTCTTCGAGCCACTTTTTTTTTATTCGATTGTATATATTTTTTATCCATAATTTATTTGTATTTATTTATCGTTAGTAATAGTTAGTAATTGGAATTTAATCACGGGATTAGCTTCATTCGTATGAGGTTCCAAGAGTATCTGTCGATCCTCAGACATCAAACCGGAGAACATAATGTGCCAGACGGCAACGAGCACGAACGTGAAGGTGATCGACTTCGGGCTCGCCACGCGCTTGGACCCGAACGAAGTCGTCAGGATTTCGACGGGAACGGCGGAATTCGCGGCGCCGGAAATCGTCGAGCGAGAGCCCGTCGGCTTCTACACCGACATGTGGGCCGTCGGCGTCCTCGCCTACGTCCTGTCCGTTCGACCCCTTGCGTCCATTTTTTTTTTTCACCGCCCGACGGGAACCTGAACCGGATGGGATTTCTTGCAGGCTGAGCGGGCTGTCGCCGTTCGCCGGGGACAACGACATCGAGACCCTGCAGCACGTGAAGGCCTGCGACTGGGACTTCGACGAAGACGCCTTCGCCAACGTCTCCAACGAGGGCAAGGACTTCATCAGGAAACTCCTCGTCAAGAACAAAGAGTCCGTCCATTCGCATTTTCTCCCTCTCGATAATAATTTCTTATCTAAAATATAGTTATAAAATATTAATATATATGTTATAATATTGATAATATCTTAAGAATGATAAATTGAAAACCGTCGGGTGCAGGCAACGGATGACAGCGCACGAGTGCCTGGTTCACCCGTGGCTGAAGGGCGTGGAGAAGCTGGGAGACGAAGGGCAGTTGAGGAGCCAGAGGCATCTGGCCTTCCGCGATAAGATCAGGGCGAGGAATCCGAATTGGGATGCGTATCTGTTGCCGATCGGGAGGCTGGCGGATCTGAGTTCGCTGAGGCAGCTTCAGGTCGACAAGTACAAGATTCACGACTACTTCATCGGTGGGTCCCGGTCTCGGTTTTTTTTTTAATTATAATTATTTCGGTTTATTCTCTTTGGAGGATTCTTTTATTTCTCGAGTTTGGTTTTGAATGATGGTATGATGAAATTCCAATTTGTATGCCACAACCTCGACGGTGGCAATTTTTTTCGATGGACTTTAACCGTTAAGAATTTCAAGTGCCGAAGAGAGAATTCGGAATCGGACTCGTTTGCACGCAGATCGAAGGCAAGCAGCGCCGCGATTCGTGATCCGACCGCAGAGCACGTTCGCGTACGAGGGCCAGAGCGCGAAATTCTCGTGCCGGGTCATCGCCGTCGCGCCTGCCACCGTCACGTGGTACCATCAGAACTCGGAGCTCAAGCAGAGCGTCAAGTACATGAAGCGGTACGTGGGGAACGATTACACGTTCGTCATCAACCGGGTGAAGACGGACGACCGGGGCGAGTACATCATCCGGGCCGAGAATCACTACGGATACCGCGAGGAACCCGTTTTCCTCAACGTGCAACGTGAGTCGGAGTCGTTTCTCGTTCCGTTTTTCCGTTCGACGACTGGCGATGCGTGTGGTCGCGGAGACGTTCGGCGAACGGACGGGGAGTCGCATCGTATCGGTTGCGGTCGTCTTGGTGAAATTTCGCATTCCTTTTCAAATTTCTCCTGGCAACATTATCGTGATTTAGCGATTCGCCGGTTTGGTCGTACCGTCACAAGATCGTGGTGGTGGCTCGGGATGGGCGCACCGAGCGATTCCCTCGTCCCAAGCCGTCGTCTTCGTTTGCAACACCGTTTATCCCGATTTCGATTACTTGGAAGAACGTTTCGTTTCGTCGACGCGATTAGCGGTGCCGTCAGAAACGCCGGCGTACAAGCCGGAGACGGGTCGCGTGAGACGACGCGAGGGCCTGCAATACAAGAAACTCTGGGAAGACGAGAAGGATTCCGCGCCGAAATTCACCTTCTTGCTCCGACCTCGAGTGATCCAGGTCGGACTGGCGGTGAAGCTCCTCTGCTGCCTCTCCGGGAAGCCCATGCCCGACGTACGGCCGACTTCCTCTCGCTTTTCGCCTCCTCTCTCCTTCGACCTCCTCTCGCACTCCGCGGATTCCGTCGTCTCTCTGCAGGTGAAATGGTTCAAGGGATCCCGGGAGCTGAGCAAGTACGAGTACTCGATGATGCACGTGGACGGCGTGGTGACGCTGGAGATCCCGACCGTCCGGCAGGAAGACGCCGGGAAGTACAAGTGCGTCGCCACCAACTCCCTCGGCCAGGACGAGACCAGCTGCGTCGTCATCGTCGAAGGTAGGACTGGCTTGCGGTTCGGACCGATCCACTTCGCTCTTACGGGAAAAAAAAAGTCGACCGGAAGCAGACGGGACCGGAATGATGTATCCGTGAACTCGTATTTCTCAGGGGGTAAAGTGAATCCGGAACAGTACGCTGAGCTGCTCAAAGAAGCCACTGCCAGAGGTATTGAAAAAAGCAACTTTCCGAGTGGGAAACTAGTAGGAAAAGTACACGTTTTCGTGTACTGTATATGATGCGAATAGATGAATAGGGAGACAGAATCGTTTGTGCACATTCCCCCCCCCCCCCCTGCTTTCCAATTGCGAGATCGAATTAGAAAAGTCCATGTTTCCATCCCCGGTCGGTGCATTTCCCCACGATTTTCACCCAGCAGAAAGGACGAGGATTATGACAAATGTTTGGCTCGTCTCGCATGGATTCGTTAGCATCGCATCGATTTGGTTTCGTAGCGCTCTATAACCCCATTTTGCACGACTCGTTTCTCCCCTTTTTGACCGAAATGCATGCTTGCCCTCGTAGACGAGTTTTTCGCGATCTCGGCGAAAGTGAGTCTCACTCGACGCCAGGTTCTCTCTCTTATTTCCAGTCTTTTCTTTATTTTCTTTTAAACCGTAACGAGGTTTAACTCGATTTTCTTCTTCTCGAGTCGAGAGACTAAAATGCTCAAGCCGTAAAGATACGTAATTAACTCTAACAGCCATTACGCACAGAGAAGTTGGATCGGAGATGAAATTCTGACACGCGTGACCCATGTTTGCGGGCAGATCGACGATTCGACCCGTCGAAGCGCGTGCCCGTCTCTTCATCGTCGGCGGGAGGGACGACGGACGACTACAGGCAGAAGACGAGCCATGTGTCCTCGTCCCACGAGAGCCGCCACGAGAGCCGCCACGAGAGCCACCGCGAGAGCCTCCGCGAGAGCCGCCAAGAATATTCTTCCACGTCCACGAAGCAGGGCACTCATAAATCCTCATATTCGGTTCGTTTGCGACTGGGAAAAAAAATCGGGGCGGGGATTTTTTTACTCTGAATTTACGTGTCGTTCTCGGGCGCAGAGCTCGTCGAGTCGAGTGAAGGAGTCGTCGAGCAAGTACGGGACGTCGTCGGTGGATGCTTACAAGGCGAAGAGATACGGGATCGCCCCGACGGGGAGCCCTGCCCGATCGCGAACTGCCACGAAGGAACTCGAGCGTGAGTCGCTGCATTGTGCTCGATCTTAGCCATCGCGAAAGGTTAAACTTGGATCAAATCTTGATGATGAGATGGGATCGTCTCGTATGAAACTGTAAGGCTTGCGAGCGTGGAATAATCGGAACGTTTCGACTCTTCGGGATGATTCCACGATGATCCATTCCGATCGAATTCGAAATAATTTCCTGCGCACGAATTTTCCTCGACCGATCGATTCACGTTTCCATATTACCCTTGACAGTCCCGCAAGATTCACCGATGAGCGCGCCGGAGTTCATCCGGGGCCTGACGGACCAGACCGTCCGGGACGGGGACACCCTCTCGCTGAAATGCTCCATCAAGGGCGACCCGGATCCCAGGGTGGAATGGCTCAAGAACGGGGAGGCCCTGTCCTCGTCCGACATCCTCGACCTCAAGTATCGGTCGGGGGTGGCCACCCTCACCATCAACGAGGTCTATCCCGAGGACGAGGGCCTGTACGTGTGCAGGGCCACGAACACCCTCGGGACCAAGGAGACCAAGTGTCGACTCACGATCACGCGTATGTCCGATTCTTTTTAAGAGATTTCGTGCTTCGGATCCGGTGGGGTGAGGACCTCCTCTGAACTTGCGGTCGCCTTGGTCCAACGGTTACCAAAACCATTTTTAATAATATTGATGGAGGAGTTTCCTGGAAGAAAAGGCCTGAAAAGGCCGGAAGAAAAGACTTTCTATTTTTTTCGGCGTCCAAAATGCTTTCGAGAAGAACCTCCTTTAGATGTAACTAGATCTTACTCCATGCACATATGTGATGGTATTTTCACCGAAAATTGAGCTCTTTTTCTAATTATTTCATCAAAGTACTGATTTGCCTTTTTTTAAAATCCATTATGTCACAAGCGAATGAATCCTCTTTGGATGCCGCCATATTGGAAATGATTGCGTGAATGGTCACGTTCCAATTCAGAGTGGAAACGGAAGACGAACGGGTTCTCGTTCCGTTGCATAACTCAGGCAAAATTATTTGCGGTCTTTGGAAAGAGGGCACGAAATTGTGAGGCCCCACTCCCGGGGAACTCCTCGATCGTGTCCAGAACGGGATCCCGATGGGGAACGGTTAAAGTGAATTTTTTGGAGACGATGGGAAATGGTGGAATTTCGGGTGTGTTCATGCGTGTGTATGCCGCAGCGATGGGTAGCGAAAGAGGAGTGGGAGGTCCGAAGAGCCTGGACAAGCCGCCGAAGATCACGGACCACCTTCGCTCTTCTACGGTGAACGACGGGGAACGGGTCACCCTCTCCTGTCGCATCTCAGGTCTCGACATCTCTCTCTTTCTTTCTCTCTCTCTCTCTCTTTTTTTTCTCTCTCTCTCTTTCTCTCTCTCTAACTTTTTGTGGCCTTTCACCGCTTCTTCACGGCGTAAACGGAACAGTTAATTGGTTCAAGATATGCATTGTGATGTTATAGACGAGATTTCCAAGCTTTCTACTAAGTAGCTTCAGGAACCCACCAATGAATCAGGATAAAAACAAAGGAGGTGAAGCCATTGAGCATAGGCCATAATACGGGGCATGAGTTTAGTGCCACGTGGCAGGAACCATGATTTTCCTCCAAACCTTTCGGTCCTGTCTCTCAGCTGCAGCGGGTATTAACAGGACCCTTACATTATAGTCTCCTGCATTAGCAGCTTTTTCGTTTTTTTTTTTCCTCACTCCAAATGCCGCATCATAATCTTTCAGACCAAAAACTTTGGCCTATCTTTGCTGGTATGATGCAAAATTAGCACCATTGAGCTGTGCATTCCATAAAAAAAAACTGTTTGAAAGTAGTTGTTAGCTGGTGTTCAAATTTTAGTCTCTCTCAGCAAAATTTTTTGAAGCAAATGACAACTGGAACTTGGTGAATAAGGCCAGGACCTTTTTCAGGCCACGTTGATAAGGTTCTCACTTTGAAAGACACTCAAGCCCAAGATGCCACGTGACTGTATCGCACCGATGCTGGAATTTAGCAAAAAAAAAGTAATAAATGGCACAGGAAACAACTTTTCATATCGTGCCGAGAACAGCTTCTTTAAAGTTTTCCGTTCAAAATCATGCTGATTGCAGGCATATTGCATATGAGAATATTGGTACGCTTCAACTACACTATAGCCTTGTCGGAAGTGAAGAAATGCATCATGTATGAACAATGTGCGCAGGAGCGAAAAACTTCGACGTGGTTTGGCTGCACAATGACAAGGAGATCAAGCCGAGCAAGGACTTCAAATACTCGACAGTAGGAGACAAATACAGCCTGGAGATTGCGGAGATTTTCCCAGAAGATTCCGGTGTTTACACGTGCGAGGCCTTCAACGACGCCGGCGAGGCCTTCTCCACCGCTTCGCTCGTCGTCAAAGGTCCGCTCTCGTAACCGTCTCGGCCGACCGATCGATCGGTGAAACGAGGCATGAAACGACGTTTTATTGATTCCAGTGGCGAACGAGGAACCCCGGGGTCTCGTGATCTTGAGGTTCCCTCAAAGCGTCACGGTTCGGGAGGGACAATCCACTTCCTTCACCGTGGAGGCAGACACCCAGCCGCTGAAAGGTATCGTATCGAAGACCCGTTCCTCTCCGTGTTTCGTTCCATTCCTGATATCGTGTCCATGGGGGATGCAGTGACGTGGACGAAGGACGGGAGGGCGATCGACGAAGGGAGCACGCGCTTCAAGCTGACGCAGGAAGGGAAGAAGCGTTACACGTTGGAGATCCAAGACACTCTCATCACTGACATCGGACAGTACGCGGTTCGGTTGACGGGCAAGAAGGGGGAGTCGCAGGCCGCCTTCGCCGTCAACGTCTTCTCTCGCGACGACCTCTGAAGAAAGGAATTAAGACTTACATCTCATGTGATTCGGGTGTACAGCGGGTGAGAATCTTCGTCGGATTATTGAATTCTATATACTGGATTCTTTGGTCGAGCCTGAAAGGTCGTGGATTGCTTTTCTTCCCCAGAACGAGAGAGAAGGTTGTCAGTGTCACATGACGGAATGCATCTGAGAAGAAATTCTGTAACAATGCTGCAATATTACACCTATCTCTCTTTTCTTCCTCTTCAATTTTTATTTCTCCCCTTCCTCTCTCTATCTTCCGTAACACCTCCTCCCCCCTGTCTCTCCTCATGTCCTCATTGTCTAGTAATGTCCTCGTCGTGCCTGAGAGCCCCGTTTCTGTGATCTTTGGTGCCATGAAAAAAAAAGCCATCTCTCTCCACTGACTTCCATCGTTAGGATAACAAGATCGTCCTGGTGGAACGGGACTCTCAGTCGCGCAGTCTTTAATAGATCACCATGTGCGTGCTGTTCGATGAGCAAAGTATATAAAATAAAAAGTGATTTTGAAATGATTCCGCGTGTGATGCCATTGTGACCCGTCCTGAGTTAGATTCCTGAAATTGATTTGTTCCTGCAGTTCGATCCTGCATGGGATTGCCGCTCGAAACGTTGAGAAGCTGCGACTCGAACAATCAAGATAATACTGGTGAAGACTCGAATCTAGAGAGTCCACCTAAAGGGTATAGTTAGCAGTGCAACGCCAAGTTGATGAACTTCATGACATGAAGATTTCGCTCCGCGAGCCGTTGTGAGTCCATCGTGGTTCGTAGTTCGTAAACGTGGAAGTTTCCCCTTGAAACACATTCCTCTTACACCGTCGATGCTCTTCCTCCAAATTCCAAAATAAAAATTCTACATATCGTCGATGATCTGACAATATGTACAATAGGGCGATCATGTAATTTCGACCGACTTCCTCTGAAATACATTGAACAATGTACACATTCTGCTTTGTATAGCAGAACAAAGACTTCAACATGAGCTGGTTGGAAGCGTTAACTAACGTTTACGTTTAGAAAGCATAGAGGACTCAACATATGGTACAATGGAGAAAAGATTATTACTTTTCAATCCCTTATGTATCAGTTGGCGATTCTTTCTCCTCGATTTCTTTTTTCCCTATCGGGATATAGAAGTGTCACTCACTGTTAAGCGTGGGCATGACGTCTCTATATTTACTTTTCTCTAGCTCAACTTGAGGAAGGACCATGAAAAGAACAATTTGCTTCTTTCTCTAAATTATTAAAGAAAAATGGTATGCCTTGAGAACGGAAGAAGCGGGAACGTGTCGGAGGACTCTCAGGTGAGTCTCTTCACCCGCATTAATGAGTCCTTGGACTGGTGACTGCTTAGTCTGATGCACCATACAAATCCAACTCATTTGAAAGAATCCATCGGTCATTTGAATTACACTTTACTGGTGAAATCATTGTGAATAAGTCGAGGATAACGAGAACTGAGGGTTTTGGAAAAGGAAAAGTTCAAACTCAACTCGAAGGAGGACCAAGATCCAGTAGGCCTCTAGGTTGCCCGCTGCTTAAACCACTTCGGTTTTGTCACTTTATGCAGGGAGTCTCGAGTCCACCACTCCATTAGGCCTCTATCTGACTCCCCATTGCAATATTCACACTGTTTTTGGATAGGTTCCAAAGTTAGGATGGGATGATTTAGGGCCTAATCCATTGGACACACATATCACAATGGGAGGATATATGAGGCTTCAGAACGAAATCCATATGCGACTCAGATGCCAAGATGCAATTAAGGGGAAAGTCCAGGAGATACGTGAACAAAACAGCAGTACTCCAATGAAGCCTGAAGGAAAATCCATGCCTTAACAAGACAAAAAATTACTCTTCTGGGCGATGCTGCAACGCCTTTCATATTTATTCACGTCGCATGAAGTCAGGGGTGGCCACAGCGACCACCTTTTGCTTTTCGGCGATCCTACATGCAGCGATACGAATTAAAACCCCGGGTGAAAATGAGAAATGATGATTACCATCCACAGACACAGACACCACGAAACATAACCCTTCAAGGGTTCATGGCTAACTAAATTCTTCTGGCCTAGGACTGCCGTAAAACATCGTATTTTTATGTTAGTCCTAGGTCCTATATCCACATAAGAGGCATTCAGATAGGTCTGTGCTGACTTATGACAGGGATGAGAAACAAGCGCAAGTGAGGGGAGACAGAATACGATCCAGGGTGAGGTTAGAGATGACCGACGATGTCGCCATATGGAGAAGGGAAACAACCACGACTGGCATCTAGTGGCAAATACATGCAACAATCGGAAGACGATGCGTGAGCGTCAGCCTTCCTTTAAAACCCGGGGTTTTAAAGGAAGGCTGACAGGTTTTTGGAAAAACAAACAAACAAACAAACTGCATCATGCTGTGATGTTCTTTGATGACATCCGATGACCAGCACCATCAACGTGCGGGGCAATGCATGGGAGCACGTGCTCAATTGAAGGCCCGCCGAGAGATAAAAAAATCCAGATGGCTATGGTTCCCATTAGCGTTGTCTGTCTGTAAAAGAAAATTATATTCCTTGCTTCTCACTCATAATAATTCATAATTTCCCTTGACGGCTTGCCAAGTGTCTTTTCGTGAAAAGGTCTCTCTTCGTGACGTCTGCGTATAGAAATGACAGGCAACTTGAGTCGGATTGTCTTGGCCTTTCCACCACGTGGTTCAAAGTGATGAATGTGATCGTGGAAAAAATTGTGGTGGACTCCCTCGATTGGGAAAGGACGTGCAATATTTTACCCTAGATACTCTGTGCAAGGCTTAAGTGTTACGATGAGGCATCCACTCGTATCCAATGACCTTAGGCCAATGCGAGCTATGAGTTCAGCCTAGCATACACAGTGATTTTCGATTGATTGCATCCCTTCCCGACCCCCTTCTGAACACCGTCACGTACCATTATAATTAAGTATCACAGTAGAGACCTTGACTCACACTTTTGCTTTAA
Organism: Darwinula stevensoni; assembly: GCA_905338385.1. NCBI lineage: Eukaryota > Metazoa > Arthropoda > Ostracoda > Podocopida > Darwinulidae > Darwinula > Darwinula stevensoni. The sequence continues at coordinate 6,523 of CAJPEV010000679.1, read as the reverse complement.
TAAATCTAGTTTCAGAAATATGCTTTTCCCAGAAGTGTGACCTAGAGAAAAAATGCACTTCGTATGCAGTTGCATCGTATTAAGGTACACGTCAGAATATGGAATTTAAAGTCTATTTGTCATGGGTTTGCAGTATCAGGGTAAAACAGTAGGGAAAGGGGGGTGGTCACAAAACGAACCATACCCACAAAATTGACCATAGTCACATACTGGTTACCCTCAGCTATAAATATGAAGCTGGTATCTTGGTATACTCCCCGAAGGAAGTGATATATCAATATTTGTAGTTTTGACATGAGTGATGAAACTTCAAAGCATGTTTAACTGTGTAATACTTGATATAAAAACCATAGGCATGAGCTGATGAAACAGGTAAGAGGAAAGATGCTGAATGAAAGTTGTCACACAACCCAGATCCCACTTGGATGAGTCCAGAGGCTGCCAGGATGCCATTAAGTATATGCCATCCAAGGGGTGCAAGGAGGTCAGCACCAAAGGAGTGGGTGTGTCCTCCCAAATGCTTTGATCATCCTGACCTACGTGTACAAAATTGTTGAATTATTGACCTTGAATGTGTTACAGGCAAGAGAGGATGGCAAAACATCTCTCCAACCCTCATCCCAGTAGTGAAAATCCAGGAGACACCAGGATAGCATGGCATTTACAATATCCAAAGAGTGCAAAGATAACACCACCTACATATATCTGGACAGCTTGTTGGGCCTCTCCACCTCACATTGACCCTCACTCAGTCTTGACACTCATTCAGTCATTCTGAACTTTGAGAACTTATAGTGGTAATTATCTTCCTGGTGACACAAGCAAGAGAAGACAGCCAAGCTAGAACAAATTAAGTCATAACTTCCTACAATCATCCAAGACAGCTAGGACCTTGAAACCAGTGCATGTCCAGATTGCTTCCTTCAGATCAATGTAGGTGTATGTTTCAAAGTGTTTTATATGGTCATTGTTTGCCCCAATGGCTGTGATTGTGTATTCACTTACTACAATTCTGGCTAAGGTTACTGTCTTCCATGGATATTGAACATCTGTTTGTATCCTGGATATGTTTTCCTGTTATATCCTTTGATTTATATTTATTTATATTTAAATACTTTGTAATATCTTTCAAAAGTGTTGCTTCACTTACAATATTAGTTTATTTTATTTTCTGGGAGGCTTTATTCAGTGCCTATTTTTAGCTCACAAATTTCATGCATAAAGTAAAACTCTTCTCCTTACATATATCTCTAAATTGTTAAAGTAAAGATATAGGTTGAAGGGAAGGGGAAGAGGAGATTAAATATCATCCTATTGGCACATTTTTACTTCTTACCATTCCCCTATGGATTGTTCTCATGGGAAAGAACATGGGTTCCCTGGGTGAGCTGGATCAACTGGAGATGTGAGATGAGAAAGAACGCAGACTGGGTTTTGGGGGGTGACTCCAAGGGTATGAGGAATGTGTGTGATACTGCTCAGTGATTGAAGAAGGGTGTGCCTGGCAGTGGGATTGCTACTTCGATTAGGAGAAGTACTTCTTGCTCCTGCTAACCCACTTCACTAAGGGTTTATGAAAGCCTATTTGGAGGGTGAGTTTGTTTTTCATCTTAGCTGCAAAAATAGAGTTGGTGCAAATATTGCCACAAAACTGATACTTGTTCCTGGACTTATGTGAATTTTCAATTGCAGTTAAATGGGAAGATCAAAGAACTTTGGTGCTGTAGGGAAAGACTGAGCAGTCAAATGCCAAGTGGCCTAACAGTGTATCCCTGTTCATCTCATGGATGAGATCCCCTTCTTGTGGTATATTTTAGAAGCATGATCCTGGATAGCCCACATCATAGCCAACTGATCTCTAGGGACATTGGACATGGTTTGCTTGAGACCAGGGCAAGTAGGGGATGCCCCAACCATAAGTTTTGAGTTTGAGAGCCCTTACTTCGAGACTCAGATCCATCAGCAGGTAGGTTTCCGACCAACGAAGCAAGTAAGGTTCCAGTTAATGTCTGTTACGATGAACCCTTACATGTCTGGACAGCAGATGGTACATCAGGAATCATCTGTTGGACTTTGACAGTTCATGAAGCCCTATGTATCTATCCTGGCTAGGATTCATTTGTCTCAGTACCCTAAGGAGAGTAGCCTTCATAACCAGAACTTTTGTTTGTTGATCATTGGCAATTTTGGGATTTTCCAGTAGTTGGTTATTATCTCATTCCATATATCTGTATGGTCTGAACTCTAGCCTCTCTCAAGAAAGAATCTATCAGTCTCAAACTTGGTCAGCACTCATCTATGTGCCTCTCTTACTGGCATGCCCTACTCAATACCTCAGCAGAAGAGGCATGCAAATGAATACTAGCTGAATTTGATTATTCTATTGTTTATTTTGATTGAACCTTAGCCAACTGATCAAAGGTCAAGTAATACAGGTTCCACCCATGAAGGTATGGAAATAGGGGTATCCTTAGCAGCTTCATAAGTCCCGAGCCAATAGTCTCATAAAGATCAGAAGAGCCTCATGATCATTAGGCTCTTCTGATCTTTATGAGGATTTCAGGAGCAGTCCTAATCCTAGGGTAACCCTATTCAGTCATTGAGCATTGGCTCCTGTAGAGATCCACCTTCCTCCTCTCCTTTGTGCCTTCATCCTAAACTCATTTGCATTCCTTTGCTCCCTGCATTTCCATGGTTTCCAATGCACTAAAGAAATCATTTCATCCCTCATGGGAATTATTCAGAGAGGAATGACAGGATATTGCTGAGCTCAACAGGAAGAACTGTTAATCTTGATATGCAAGCTTTTACACATGTGGGTCAAGTGTCTTAATGTACAGGGTGGTAATGTAGAAAAGTAAAATTGAAGGATTGCTATGTACCCTCAAATACTTGTCTGTAATTTCAAATTGTGACTTATTTTTAGAGTGATCCTTGTATATGTATTATATTATGATAGGCATGGCACAGCTTTCTCTAACTTCTCACTAGTTCTAAGGAGGAAACCATGGGTGAGTTGAATCAAAGGGAAGTATGGTAGAAGAAGGAATATGGATTGGCCCAGTGGGTTGGAGATATATGGAAGAAGGGGGAAATGTGCCATAGCAATACAAATTTCTGTTGGGTTCCTGTCTTCCTGATATCTCCATCCCAGACACAATCTACATTTCTACTCTTGTTTATTTCAGTTTGGCAAGTTTTGTTTTCTCATGAGAAATGTGCAGATGAGAACGACAGTCTTATTCCATTCTATCTGATCTTTTTTTTAAATTTCAGATTCAGAGGAAAAGGATGGAGGTGTGGATGTGCTCAAGAGCTCTCAGCCATTGAATGATTTCTGCAAGGATGAATGAAAGGTGAAAACTAGATCTTCTTTCTTTTCAGTTCTTTTCTAATGTTGCTAATTGAATCAAAATGTTAATTGGATGTGGACATGTTTTTGGTACTTTTCTTAATCTCAGAAAGTGTTAGAACTTGTCAACTAGTTCATACCTTATTCCAAATCCATAAAATACTATTTTCATTCCCTTCCTGAAAATTTGTCATTTGTCTTTAAGTCTGAAAAAACTGCTGTCCATCCTATTGGATAATTTTTTCATCCTGCTAAATTTGTCCCATGAGCTCTCTTCCATGGGATTTCAAGTTGTGACAATTGAGTGTCAGAAAAACTGGAAACAGATGAAAGAAACATGCCAACTGATAGTTAAGAAATTGTCTTCTTTTATTATAAAGAAGGGATAAGTCTGATTCCACAAAATTATGAGCATTCCAGTGCTCCACAATTCCATGATGACACTGTTTTATGTGCCAAAGCTGATTCTGCATGAGCATTCGTGTCACTGGAGCCACCTTTTTCCTCACTCTTCTATTATTATTTTTTAAGATGGAATGCTTGATGCTACTATCTGTTTGCTCAAGTTGCTACATAGTAGAGCTGCAGATCATTGCATTGAATCTGTTCATGATGCTGTTTCATTTTATGTTGAATCATTTATTTATTTTGTTATTTATTATACATGAAAACACATTTAAGAGTTATCCTGATAAAGCACTTCTGAACAGTTTTTCTGTGGCTATTCTCTCATCTCTCTTGCTGTGATGAATATATTGGGGCATCAATACAGGGTGTCCTAGAATTTCTGTCTCTTTTTTATATTTTCTTTGTGAATTTTGGGTTCAGGGCAAGAATGCACAACCTCCTGCTCACAGAAGGACTTGATCTGGCCCACAGCCAGATAATATCCTCCCACTGGTACTGCCATCCGATAGGATATGCCATCCCATTTGAAGATTGTCCTGCTACCCCCAATGTCTGTTCCGCAATCCGGCTCAGCTGACACTATCTGGCCCTTTGGCGAAAAAGGTTNTTTTTTTTTTTTTTTTTTTTTAAAATCTGCCAGCCTTGAAGAATTCCTGGGTATATTTGTGTCTTTCAGGAGGGAAAGGTGGCCGTAGCTCAGTTGAATCTCGTTTCCAGAAGCTGTCGAGGTTGAGAGTCATCTCCAGAAAGGACACCTGTACCTTGCCTTAAATCACCTGGGAAAACAGCCCATCTCATCCCAACCAACGCAGTATGTTCCTGGAACGTTTCTTGAATGTCATCGTGATACCGGACGCACGTGTGAACCGTATTGACATCGCTCTGAATCTAATAGTAAACGTAGTAAACGTCCTTGGATACGGTGAAAGATGAACGGCGTTTCCTGAATTTCTTTCGTAACTCGATGTAGGTTCCAATGCCGTGAAATATCCGAAATCGCGCCATGTTGCTTTCTTGGAGTGGAATAAAAGCAGCAACAGTCGAGTTTGTACGAATGGAAATTCTTCCTTATTAATAGCAGACACAAATATTCTGATAATTCTAAATGTATCAATTGCCCTCGGATGCACAAATTGACTCCGATAAAGTGCTAAGTGACAAGTTTGGAAACCAATTCTTAAATTACAGTAATATCCATACGGATATTAAAATATTTGTGATGCATTTTCGAAGTCGATCAGGTCTCCGAATTTTACGTTTTTCCTGGTAGTGGATTACGTATTATACGGGGGTCATGTAAGTTATTCCCGAACTTACTTGTGCTGTGATACAACAGCTTCAGGTAAATGCACGAAACATCTATTTTTTTTAGATACGGTAGGCGAGTATTTTTTTTTTTTTAGATACTCGCCTACTTATGAACTTCCCTCGTTGCTTTATTATGATTGTCCAAAATAGCGTAACAGAAATGTTTAGGCCGACCTCGAAGCCACTGTAGGACACAATCCGGTCCTTAGTAATTCCTGCTTAACGACTGTGTATTAATTAGAGGATCTAAACTGGTGGTGCCCAGGGGACACTATGGGGCCCAGTTCAATAAGTTTAGGAAGTGAACCCCCTTCACCTTCGAAATCGGTTAATCAGCTCCATGCTGGAGTTTTGCGTTCCCTTTTCTGAAAAAATTATCACGTTATTGGGCTTCCGTCGAATAACACTTTCCAGGATATCAAGTACTCAACGAATTTTTTCAATATTTTTCTATTATGTTAATATTAAAAAAAACGGCGTTGCTATTCTTCTCCTGGGGTCGTTCCATACGAACTCAGCCAATATTAATATAAAATGGCGCCCGATCATATCGGATTTCGTGATGAAAATTCTCAGCGTTTGCAATCAAACTAACAACCCCGTAAAAATATGTTTCGCCTCCATCGGATCTGCGTTTAGTGAGGTATCACCCCCCGAACTTCGGAGGAAAAACGGAAAAACCCCATGGACGGTTACATTTCCATATCTGGGACCGGTCGTCGTAGGAATGCGTGCAATAGCTTCAACCGGAGCTCTTCAATAGGTGAATAATTTGCTTCATACATTCGTGGAGTTTGAGATCTCAGCTGCAATTGAGTTGGAAAATGTGACATTTTGGCAGATTTAACCGCCAATGTCCCTATATGGCGAGGAAAATAAAATATCACTCGCTGGGGTAAGTTGTACTTCTCTCTCTAGCTTTTGATGTGCAACTTTTGGCAATTTTTATTTTAAATTGGCAAAGGTTGCACATTGCAGAAATTGACTTTTTTTTTAAGTCGTGCGATATATTGCTAGAAAGGTATTTCAGAGCTCTGTACGATGTTTTGAGCAAATCATTCATATGCAGCGAATTCAAAATTATGAGAACCAAGTTTTCGCTCACCATATACGTCCCAAAGCGACGATTGGCTAATAATACGTGTAAGCCAAAGAGAATCACCATACTGACAAGTTGAGTCGAAATGAGAGACAAAATCATCGCATAGGGCTCTGAAATACCTTCCTCGTGATATGTCGCACGACTATACTCAATCACTTAACACAAATAATACTCGTCAGATTTTCACGTGAATTTTTCTCCAGAGAGAAATACAACTTACGTAACTAATGATTTATCTTTCTCCTCGCCATATAGGGATATTGGGGGATCAAATCTGCCAAAATATCACATTTTCCAACTCAACTGTGGAGTTGAAATCTCATTCAAATTCCACGGATGTATGAAGCGAATTA